>SJYC01126627.1:0-11615 GCA_006408675.1 Madoqua kirkii
CCCCCCCAGGATTCTTGACTAGAGAATCCCATAGACAGAGGAACCTGGAGGGCTACAGTCCATGGAGTCACAAGGAGTTGGACATGACTGTGTGACTGAGTACACACAGGTGGTTCTGGACCATAGCGGGGAAGCTGGAAGGGGAAGAGCTTGCAGACTTGATCACAAGCCCAAAGGAAGTCAAACTCTACTAGTGACTATTTGCCTCTCTCTCTAATTGGCATCATATGTCTTAGGTATCATTAATCCAGAATGTGTCCAATGCAAGGAGACAGATCCATTTATTATTGTTTTTTTCCCCAAATCTTAATTCTGCCACTATACAAAGTCAGTGAAACATGACAGATCTTCATGTTATGAAGGTTATGATACACAACCTTTCAAAATAGGACCCCAAATTGTAAGTTTAGTACCATAAAATATTACTTTGATTTTTTAATGGAGTTCTGTTAGTGCTGTGGACTCATCAGACCTTGTTAGTCTAGTAGAAAAACAAAAACAAACAAGGAAAAGCCCTTTCCAAGTCTGAATCCCACTACTGGAGATTTCTAGGCAATTAGAGTTTGAACTTAAATTCATCTTTTCTGATCTTTAGAATAATAAACACTCAAAAGTTCCCTAAGGAAAGTCACTGTGTGAACTAAGACACAGAATGAATTACACAAAGCACTTGGAAGTCATGTGATAGCTTCTACTGCACATAAATATAGCATTAATTACAAATTGTTTCTAGCTAGCATCTAAAGGTCTGCTAGGATAACTTCTTGGGAATCCTTTCTTGACCTTTAGATGCTTCAGTCTCCTAAATTAAGATGTAATAATGCCTTTTAAAAAATATTCCATAATCCTGATATTTGGCAAACCCTCCAGGAATCTAAATGTATATGTACTCCATTTTCTTTCTTTATTCAGTGAAAATGTATAAAGTTTACAAAGCCATACTGTGGAAAAGAAATTATATGGAGATGCTCCTATTTCACTTCTGTTCTTGAAGGCAGGGCTGTAGAGAATTTTACTCACATTTTCACAACTACTCATTGGAAGTTTCCCCTAAGCCAGGCATTCTCCCAGGAGCTAAAAACACACTGTATATAGAAAGGATAAGATCCCAGGGAAACAAAGTCCCCTGACTTCATAAAACTAATATTCTAGTAGAGGACTAGATGGTAATAATAAGAAAGACAGGCAGATGACAAATAAATGAGTAAATATACACAAAGGTAACATGCATCAATAAGTGCTATGTTAAAACAAAAAAGTCATGAGATGGAGAATAGCAAGTATTTGCAGGGAAGTGAGGGATGAAAGAAGAGAGACCACGAAGGAGGTATTTCTGTCAGAATTCAATGACAGAGTGATGCTGTTCATGTCATTGGTGTTTTCTTCACTAGGCTTTTCAGGGTTTAATCTCACAAGCCTTTTTTGCATACCTGCTGCATCCAAGGCTCTATATCAGGATCTCCAGACAACGGTATAAAAAGGACTATTTTTATGATTTATTTGTGCCCAGTCTTTAGGAAATAAATGAAAAATACAAATAGGACACTTAGTCCTTGAATTTTTAGGCATAGGCAGCTACTGCCAGAACCATGCTGAGCCAGTCTTCGTGAGTTCTGTTCTGTTCCTTTTATCTATTCTATTCCAGTCCATTCTATTCCATTCCATCCCACCAGCCCTCAAGCTACCTCCCCATTCCAGCCTTCCAGGTCTAGTCTTCCAGCATTGCTCTTCCCTGATCAATAATCCCTGGCAGATAGAGAACTCTGTATTTAAACCATGCCCCATGCAGCACAAGCTAAAAGCAACAAACAGTGAATAGCCAAAAGCCACAACATGTGGCACAGATACGCTTGTTTCTTAAGAGACTGAACTCTTGGCGCTGAAAAGGTTGGAAGCTATCACTGAAAAACATCTGTGGCTTGTCTCTTCTAAAACGGTGTGCCCGCAGCTGTCTTTCATATGAGCCGCTTTCTTTTTTCCAACTAGTGATGGCAGTGGGGCAGGGACCACAAGAGGAGACAGAGTTTATTTAGTCACATTCAAGTATGCAAACAAGTTGCTTGGGAGTCTGCCTTCAGCACTTGCTGCTCTCTGCTGACTTCTTTATCAAAAGCAAATGCACACAATTGTCTCCTTTTAGGAAGTCACTAGATTGTCAGGCAAATCCTGGTGAGCTGGGTGTTCCAGAATCTTTCCTAGAGCCACACTTTGCCATCTAAACCAAAGAACTACCTTGATCTAAGAGGAAATTTTGAAATGAGCTCTTTTCTTTATTTCCAAAAGCCTGGATTATCTCTTAAATATGCATCTGATGCTTGGCATATACCTTCTAATTGTGTTAAAGATTTCAAGGTCAGAATAGCTTGAATCTAATTTATTTCATGTTAAAGAGAGACCAATTCTAGGTTTCCACTAAGGGATCCTTTTAGATAGATTTAGAAGATCAAAGCGTGTAATAGAAGAGCTTAAATTTTGGATTAGTCATGTTCTTGGTTAAATTTTTATCAGTTCAGTTTTATGCTGAACTCCCTAAATTTAGCATATCATGAATTATTCATAATTATTATTTGAACTGATAACATTCCAAGAGGGTTATTAACCCCTTATGATTTGTTCCTCTTTCATATTTTAATTCAGTGCACATGAGTTTATAGTATTTTTCTACACTGTGTAATCCAGCCTGCCACTTGTGTGTCCCAGATGGCATATGATTATCCTGTCAACTCTAACCCATAATGAAAAAATAACTTTATATTAACTGCAGAGAATCAAAAGTTTGTGATTCCAGCTTTTTCATTTTTCATTTTTTTTAAAGATTTTATAAGGCAAGCCAGTAACCTTCATTTTTAGTGTCAGAATAAATTATGATCACTGTAGTATCCTTGATCATATACAGTCCAATAGTTATAACAGCTCAAACTTATTTACTATATCAAATAATTAGTTCCTATGACAGGGAACAAGAGGCTAAACTGTAGAATGGAAAAAAATAAAGACTAGACAAGAATATCTAGTTTTCCAGGTGGCTTTTCCAAAGGCAAGTTGTAAGACTCTTGAGCCACCATTTGCAGACCTCACTTGAACTTTTTATCTGTAAAATGATGAATATTGGAATAATTGATTTTTAATATCTATTGGACAAAGGCAGTTATTGGTGCCAGGAGTATTAGAATAACTTTTTATGAAAGTATTATGAAATTATAGGCATAATTGTACAGGTAAGGTGACAGGCAATTAACCCGCTCAAAGTCACATAGCTTGTCAGTTGCAGAGGAAAGATTTGAACTCAAGTTGACTTCCCTGGTGGCTCAGACAGTAAAGCGTCTGCCTGCAATGTGGGAGACCCAGGTTCAATCCCTGGGTTGGGAAGATCCTCTGGAGAAGGAAATGGCAGCCCACTCCAGTATTCTTGCCTGGGAAATCCCATGGACTGAGGAGCCTGGTAGGCTACAGTCCACGAGGTGGCAAAGAGTCGGACACAACTGAGCAACTTCACTTTCAGGTGTCTCCTAAGGCCCATTTTCTCCATTGTGCCCCTTCACATCTGACACTGTATATGTAAGTGTTCACATTATGTACATGGTCCTGGGTTGGATACTGTGTTATTTTATAAAAATTCTCACAATTTATAGGGGTATTTAAGAACAAGCAGAAGAAATGGATTACAGGTTAAAACACAAAGGGCAGTGAGGGTTTGAGACTCTCTGAATTGTAAGCCTCCTAAATGTATACTTTTTCCTAATTGACAATGTTGTATATTATCTAGTCCATCTAATTGGAATATAGCTATGGGGAACCAGCCTTCTAGATGGGGAATGTGTGAGTCTGATGGGTGGAAGAGCTTTATGATTGCCAGAATCACTTTCTGTGACCTTCTCATATTGCATTCCATAGGGAGAGCCTCATTGCGGGTATTTCTGCTGTATATCTGTTAAGTTTGACACACTGGGTTTGAAATGTGAATGTTGGGAATGGAACTGAAAATAAGCTTCTAGAATCAGTTCAGTTGCTCAGTCATGTCCAACTCTTTGCAAGCCCATGGACTGCAGCACACTAGGCCTCCCTGTCCATCACCAACTCCTGGAGCTTGCTCAGACTCCTGTCCATTGAGTCAGTGATGTCATCCAACCATTTTATCCTCTGTCATCCCCTTCTCCTTCTGCCTTCAATCTTTCCCAGCATCGGAGTCTTTTCCAGTGAGTCAGTTCTTCACATCAGGTAGCCAAAGTATTGGAGTTTCAGCTTCAGCATCAGTCTTTTCAATGAATATTCAGGACTGATTTAGGATTGAGTGGTTGGATCTTCTTGCACTCCAAGGGACTCTCAAGAGTCTTCTCCAACATCACTGTCCAAAGCATCAATTCCTCTATGCTCAGCTTTCTTTATAGTCCAACTCTCATATCAATACATGACTACTGGAAAAACCATAGCTTTGGCTAGACAGACATTTGTTGGCAATGTAATGTATGCTTTTTAATATGCTGTCTAGGATTGTCTTTGGTTTTCTTCTAAGGTTTTTCAATGAATTTTCAGGACTGATTTAGGATTGAGTGGTTGGGTCTTCTTGCAGTCCAAGGGACTCTCAAGAGTCTTCTCCAACATCACTGTCAAAAGCATCAGTTCCTCTATGCTCAGCTTTTTTTATAGTCCAACTCTCATATCAATACATGACTACTGGAAAAACCATAGCTTTGACTAGATAGACATTTGTTGGCAATGTAATGTCCCTGCTTTTTAAAATATGCTGTCTAGGATTGTCTTTGCTTTTCTTCTAAGGAGGAAGTGTCTTTTAATCTAATGGTTTTAGTCAGCATCTTCAGTGATTTTGGAGCCCAAGAAAAATAAATTCTGTTACTGTTTCCACTGTTTCCCCATCTATTTGCCATGAAGTGATGGAACCAGATACCATGATCTTAGTTTTGTGAATGTTGAGCTTTTAGCCAAGTTTCACTCTCCTCTTTCATCAAGAGGCTTTCTAGTTCTTCACTTTCTGCCATAAAGGTGGTGTCATCTGCATATCTGAGGTTATTGATATTTCTCCCAGCAATCTTGATTCCAGCTTGTGATTCCTCCAGCCAGTGTTTCTCATGATGTACTCTGCATATAAGTTAAATAAACAGGGTGACAGTATACAGCCTTTACAAACTCTTTTTCCTGTTTGGAGCCAGTATGTTTTTCCATGTCCAGTTCTAACTGTTGCTTCTTGACCTGCATACAGATTTCTAAGGAGCTAGGTCAAGTGGTCTGGTATTTTCCCCTCTTTCAGAATTTTTCACAGTTTCTTGTGATCCACACAGTCAAAGGCACTGGCATAGTCAATAAAGCAGAAATAGATGTTTTTTTCTATAACTCTCTTTCTTTTACTATGTTCCAACAGATAGAATGCATACTCACTATCATGGAAAATGCTGGAACTCTATTTCCAAGCAATGGCAAAAATGCCTAATCTTCTGCCCTTAACAGACCCACCTCTCTTCTGTGATACCGTGGTCTATCTTACCCTCTAAAATGTGGTCTTGTTACTTCCTTGCTCCACTAACCTCACTCCCAAATACATGGTCATGGCTGGATCTGGTCTCTTTTACTCTCAGTAACTTATGAAATCTTAGCCTTGTCTAACCTGAGTGTTCTTTAGGATGAAAGATGTCTGGGTGCCTGAAGCAATTTTTAGACAAGTCAAGGAGTCCCTCTATAGGGAAAAGTTGAGGCTTTCCTGATAGCTTAGTTGGTAAAGAGGTGAGGTGAAGTCGCCCAGTCGTGTCCGACTCTTTGCGACCCCGTGGACTGTAGCCCACCAGGCTCCTCTGTCAATGGGATTCTCCAGGCAAGAACACTGGAGTGGATTGCCATTTCCTTCTCCAGGGCATCTTCCCAACCCAGGGATCGAACCCAGGTCTCCCACATTGGAGGCAGACACTTTAACCTCTGAGCCACCAGGGAAGCCCTAGTTGGTAAAGAATCCACCTGCAATGCAGGAGACCCCGGTTCAATTCCTGGGTCAGGAAGATCTGCTGGAGAAGGAATAGGCTACCCACTCCAGTATTCTTGGGCTTCCCTTGTGGCTCTGCTGGTAAAGAATCTGCCTGCAATGGAAGAGACCTGGATTCGATCCCTGGGTTGGGAAGATCCCCTGGAGAAGGGAAAGGCTACCCATTCCGGTATTCTGACCTCGAGAATTCCATGGACTGTATAGTCTATGGGGTCACAAAGAGTTGGACATGACTGAATGACTTTAACTTTCGGGGACTCTAGCTCTGAATGCAGGACTATTACTGCATCTTCTGTTTCTCGTGATGTCAAACATATGCTGAAGGTCTATCTTTAGCTAGCAGCTCAAGACAATAATTTTTCTCCACTCTGTTACATTAGAAAGTAACTTTGATCCCAAATCCATGTCAATACAGGATGTATACTTAAACTTGGCACTTAAAAATAAGTTTGGACAAAAATTCCTTGGTGATGTTTGTGAAAAGTAGTAAAAAACAGATGTCCAATGTAAAGAACTGCATGAAATTAACTGAGCATTTTATATACAATCTAACTTCCTGCTGCTTTTGGAAATTTACTCTGACAAATACCCAAAAGTGAATGAGTTGTCACAGAGAAAGTACTAGTGACATAATTTTAATTACCATTTTTTTTCTAAAGGAAAAATGAAACACATGAATAGAGGTAACACATTTATTGCAGATGATAGACCTAAGTGTACTTCTCAAACTTGTTCAAGTGGCCTTGAACAGATATCATCTGATACCTGACTTAGACTAGATAAAATTTGTTGCAAAAGAGATGATTTTGGAATTAGACCTATTTTTGTTACCATCCTGCTTGTTGTGTGACTTAGCTAATTATTTAATGTCTCTGGGCTTCAGTTTACCACATATGAAATATGAGACTGGGATTCTTGTTGAAGTGATAGATTTGAGGAGCGTGTGAGAGTGAGTGCTTTCACGTGAAGGGAGGCAAATAAATCAGATGTAGGAAGAGAAAAGAATTAAGCAAGAATATACTATATCATCTCTATATCCTATAACAGTGTATTCACTCAATTAATTTAGTCCCTTCCTCCATAATGAGAAATACTTTTATAAAGACCAGTGTAATTATACAATAAATTGCCTTAACCACAGAAACATATGTGATTAAAATTGGTTAATAGATTGGCATGACCAGCCATTAGCCATGTTTTTGATAGTATCCCTTTGTTTCGTTTTCATGTATTTTGTCATCTGCTAGTATTTTCTACTGATTAATATTAGGTTGTTGTTCAGTTGCTCAGTTGTGTCTGATTTTTTGAGACCCAGTGGACTGCAGCATGCCAGGCTTCCCTGTCCTTCACTGTCTCTCAGAGTTTGCTCAGATTTATGTTCATGGAGTCGATGATGCCATTTAACCATCTCATCTTCTGTCACTCCCTTCTTTTCCTGCCCTCAGTCTTTCCCGGTATCAGGGTCTTTTCCAATGAGTAGGCTCTTCACATCAGGTGGCCAAGGTATTCATGTTTTTGATAGTATCCCTTTGTTTCGTTTTCATGTATTTTGTCATCTGCTAGTATTGTCTACTGATTAATATTAGGTTGTTGCTCAGTTGTGTCTAATTTTTTTGAGACCCAGTGGACTGCAGCATGCCAGGCTTCCCTGTTCTTCACTGTCTCTCAGAGTTTGCTTAGATTTATGTTCATTGAGTCGATGATGCCATTTAACCATCTCATCTTTTGTCACCCCCTTCTTTTCCTGCCCTCAGTCTTTCCCGGTATCAGGGTCTTTTCCAATGAGTTGGCTCTTCACATCAGGTGGCTAAGATACTGGAACTTCACCATCAGTCCTTCCAATGAATATTCAGGACTGATTTCTTTTAGGATTGACTGGTTTGATCTCCTTCCTGTTCAAGGGATTCTCAAGAGTCCTCTCTATCACCAAAGTTCGAAAGCATCAATTCTTTGGCACTCACCCCACTCCAGTACTCTTGCCTCGCAAATCCCATGGAGAGAGGAGCCTGGTGGGCTGCTGTCCATGGGGTCATGAAGAGTTGGACACGACCTAGCAACTTCAGTTTCACTTTTCACTTTCATGCATTGGAGAAGGAAATGGCAACCCACTCCAGTGTTCTTGCCTGGAGAATCCCAGGGGCGTTGGAGCCTGATGTGCTGCCATCTCTGGAGTCGCACAGAGTCGAACACGACTGAAGCAACTCAGCAGCAGCAGCAGCAGCAGCAGCAGCCTTGTTTATGGTCCAGCTCTCACATCCATACATGACTATGGAAAAACCGTAATTTTGACTAGACCTTTGTCAGCAAAGTGATGTCTCCGCTTTTGAATATGCTGTCTAGGTTTGTCATAGCTTTTCTTCCAAGGAACAAGTATCTTTTAACAT
This sequence comes from Madoqua kirkii, assembly GCA_006408675.1. Classification (NCBI taxonomy): domain Eukaryota; kingdom Metazoa; phylum Chordata; class Mammalia; order Artiodactyla; family Bovidae; genus Madoqua; species Madoqua kirkii. The sequence continues at coordinate 8,374 of SJYC01126627.1, forward strand.
CATGGCTTCAGTCACATTCTGCAGTTATTATGGAGACCCCCAAAATAGTCTCTCACTGTTTCCATTGTTTCCCCATCTATTTGCTATGAAATGATGGGACTGGATGTCATGATATTAATTTTCTGAATGTTGAGTTTTAAGCCAGCTTTTTCACTTGTCTAGGTTTGTCATAGCTTTTCTTCCAAGGAACAAGTATCTTTTAACATCATGGCTTCAGTCACATTCTGCAGTTATTATGGAGACCCCCAAAATAGTCTCTCACTGTTTCCATTGTTTCCCCATCTATTTGCTATGAAATGATGGGACTGGATGTCATGATATTAATTTTCTGAATGTTGAGTTTTAAGCCAGCTTTTTCACTCTCCTCTTTCTCCCTCTTCAGGAGGCTCCTCAGTTCCTCTTCACTTTCTTCCATAAGGGGGGTGTTATCTGCCTATCTGAGAGTACTGATATTTCTCCCAGCAATCTTGATTCCAGCTTGAGGTTCATCCAGCCCAGCATTTCACATGATGTACTCTGCATATAAGTTAAATAAGCAAGGTGACCATATACAGCCTTGATATTAATATTAGGTAGCCAAAATATTAGGTGCCAACATTTTAGGAATAAATTCGTAAGAGAAAATACTTAAAGGAAGAAACATTTTATTCAGTAACCTAATTTTTGAGTGCATATCAGGAAGGACCATCATCACAGTCAGACATGACTTAGGGACTGAACCACCAAGAAGGACTATCATTACCTTAAGGTCAGTGACACTGAACAACATCCTTTGTGGTGTAGGTGAGCCAGCCCCTATAGATGTCAACTCAGGAGGACAATTCCCTGCCAATGACTGTGCACCTACCTTGAAAATTTAATTCATATTAAAACAAACAATTCCCAGGTGGAAAGAAAACCCATAATAATAATTTCCAAATAACATTCTTTAAGTGGAAAGTGGCATCACATGCTGATGTTTTTGTATTTTTTATGTCTGTGGTGCATTGGAGTATATAAGTATATTCATATGAAGTGCTTAGACATTTTATTTAAAATATTTAAGGTTAAATAAGCGTGTTCTTCATTGCTTTATTATTCTTATTTCCTTTCCAGTTTCCTATACAAACATATTTGCATTATTTGCTTGGATCTTATTCAAATTACCCAGAGCTATCAGAACCATGATTTTCAGCTAATTCCTTCTGTCAGTATCTGTCAGTATAGTCAGGGGCTTCATTGTTTAGAGACTCTCATTGTGACAGTGTTGGTGGTTGGCTACCTGGACCTGAAAGTATGGTCAGAACAGAGAACCACTGCATTTGACTCTCTCCTTTTATGAATGTATGCACTGACAAATATGTAACCAGTTTTGAGGAGTTCTTTTACTGCTTAAAGTTTCCCACACCTTCCCTTTGTCAGTGGATCCTCAGAGCAAAGCCTGACTACTGCTGAGTTCAGTGGGAGTGTGGTCTGGTTCAATATCCTTTAAACCTGGGTGTAGGTATTAGTATTGGCCTCTCTTAGGGTTCCATGTATACATGTGTGCACGCACATGCATGTGTTACAGCTAGCAAGCCTCATTTTTTTTTTTTTGGAAGTCTCATCAGGCAATCCTTTTTCCTTAATTGCCAGAAATTATTGCTAATTTAATAGTAGGCCTAGTATCGCTGTTGCTTATAATGAGTTTTCAATATTCCTCAAGAGAGGAGAAGAAAAGCTTTAGAGAAAATTGTAAGCAAACTTAACCTACTGTAATCTAAGGTCTTTATTCGATTGGAAACATATTTTAAAACCAATGCTTTACTCTCTTTTATAGCCTGAAGTGTAGATGAATAAGTGTAGCAGTTTCTAAATCTCATTGGTATTATCCATTAAACATATTGTCTATATCAACTATTGAATTCAGGTTTCAAATAGATTCAGAAACCTAAACAAGAGTTGTCTGTTGGAAAATGTCCAAGAAATTTCTCTCCTCCTCAGATTGGCTGCATGAGGATGTAGATGGCAGCAACCTTCTCTCTTACACTGAGGTCGGAGGAGTGCAGGCCAAGGTGGAGTGGTTTTGGTGGGACCAGGCTGAATCATTACGGATTTCATAGTTGTGTGCATTTCATGTTATAAAGCCCAGTAGAACATGAGTATCATACTTTATATTCCCATTACAGACTTGTTTCAGGGCCTGGTCAAGGAACTGATATAAAATAGTAGTTGTCAAAATAAATGTTACAGGATGCTTGGGGCTGGTGCACTGTGATGACCCAGAGGGATGGTATGGGGAGAGAGGTGGGAGGAGGTTTAGGATGGGGAACACATGTACACCTGTGGCGGATTCATGTTGAAACCAATACAATACAATACAATACAATACAAAATCAATACAATATTGTAAAGTAATTAGTTTCCAATTAAAATAAATAAATTTAAATTAAAAATAAAATAAAATAAAAATATTAAGACTTAGCCAGCACCTACTATATTTCAGATATGCTGTAGTTTCTATATGGTGTATTTTCATTCATATAACCAACATGAGGTTAGTCCAAGGAGTCCTCATCATCTCCTTAGTCTTCATCTAAATCAGCATATTGTAAGATCTGCAGGAAGCAGAACTCCTCATAGTATCAAAATACCCACTGATGAACTGACCACTTGTAAAGCCATCCCCCAGTCAGTGAGCCTCCTGGAGTACTATATGTGCTATGCCACTGCATCAGGGTATTTGCTGGTACATGTCTAGCTGTAAATGGAATGTGTACCCATAAGAAAGGGGCACAAAATCAGGTAGTCTGTACACCAAAGATTAAAGGGAGCTCTTGAGAAAATTTATGAAAAGTAACTGAAATAAAAAAGCTCTATGACCAAACTATGAAACCCCAGACGTGATAACAATAAACCTTTCATAAGGTCATCATACAATTATGTAAGAAATATCAATATTTATTCTTTGTGTTAATAACTACATAGTTGTAATTATATTTATGTAATACTAGAGAAGGAAATGGCAACCCACTCCAGTGCCCTTGCCTGGAAAGTCCCATGGACGGAGGAGCCTGGTGGGCTGCAGTCCATGGGGTCGCAAAGAGTCAGACACAACTAAGCGACTTCCCTTTCAATTTTCACTTTCATGCATTGGAGAAGGAAATGGCAACCCACTCCAGTGTTCTTGCCTGGAGAATCCCAGGGACAGGGGAGCCTAGTGGGCTGCTGTCTATGGGGTCGCACAGAGTCGGACACGACTGAAGCGACGCAGCAGCAGCAGC
>SJYC01126628.1:0-17094 GCA_006408675.1 Madoqua kirkii
AAGAGTCAGACACAACTAAGCGACTTCCCTTTCAATTTTCACTTTCATGCATTGGAGAAGGAAATGGCAACCCACTCCAGTGTTCTTGCCTGGAGAATCCCAGGGACAGGGGAGCCTAGTGGGCTGCTGTCTATGGGGTCGCACAGAGTCGGACACGACTGAAGCGACGCAGCAGCAGCAGCAGCAGCAGCAATACTAGATAAAATAAATATAATTGATATTAGATAGTGATAGTGGTAGTTGATATTAGATAAAATGAACCCACTTACATATTTTTAGTTCCAAAATAAGTCCCATTTAGATATTTATTATTTATTTAAAGTAATGTAGTTCCTATTTGAAATAATCTAAATTTAAGTGGCATTTTCCCCAATGTGAATTATCCTCATATAATGAGGACTATCTGTGTACTTAATTTGATTTTACAGAAGAGGAACTTTATGCTTAGAGAAGTTAAATTACTTTCATACAGTCACATCATTTACGAGCTGTAAATTTGAAAGAACTGTTTCTAAATAGAGAATTTTGATTTCAAGTCTAGGTATCCTTGTATCATACATCAGCTATTTTAAAATGACCTTTCTCATATTCTATAACAGATCATAATTTTAAATACCTTGCATTTGGCTACATTCTCCACTGTCTTATCTCTCACATGAAAATCACTATCATCAAAACAATTCCTTAAGTCTTTAGTCCTTAAAAGTCTCTTTTAGAATAATCGTGCTGAGAGACAGGTGCAAGGTTGAGTATTACATCCAGTATGATGCTTAGAATTCCAGAGACCATTGGAAATGGCAGGGCTCCTTATATTCCATGTAGCTAGATATTATATTTGCAACTTTAGGAATTGTGGGTAAAATGCCTAATTGGGTATACTTTCTCTGATTATTTAGTTTATAAGATTCCTGATTTAAAAAGGAACTTATTAAAAGATAGTACCTCACAGAAACTTAAGGTACAGCAAGTACCTTTTATACTCTGATGCATTTATAAACAAAGTTTTCTTATTGAATATTAATATTAGCCAGTTAAACATAATATAAAATATTTATTTTTCTCTTTCTGACTTACTTCAATCTGTATGACAGACTCTAGGTCCATCCATCCATATCACTACAAATAACCCAATTTTGTTCCTTTATATGGCCTAGTAACATTCTATTATTATATTTTTTATATATCACATCTTTTAAATTTATTTTTAATTAAATTAAAAATAGCTACAATATTGTGTTGTTTTCTACCACAGATAAACATGAATCAGCCATAGGTGTACATATGACCTCTTCGTCTCGAGCCTCCCTCCCACCTCCCACCCCACCCTACCCATCTAGGTGTTGGGCTTCCCCAGTGGCTCAGCGGGTAAAGAATCTGCCTTCAATGCAGGAGATAAAGAAGACACAAGTTCAATCCCTGGATCAGGAAGATCCCCTGGAGGAGGAAAATGGCAACCCACTCCAATATTCTTGCCCAGAAAATCCCATGGTCGAAGTAATCTGGCCGGCTACAATCCAAAGGGTCACAAAGAGTTGGACACAGCTGAGCGACTACTTCTTTATCCTAGAAAAACAGTACAGATGAACTTAATAGCAATGCAGGAATAGAGATGCAGAGATAGAGAACAGACATGTAGGTATGATGAGGAAGGGAAGGGTGGGACCAATTGGGAAATTAGGACTGACACTAATTAGGACTATACACTACCATGTGTAAGAGAGATAGCTAGTGAGAGGCTGCTGTATAGCACAGGAAGCTCAGCTCTGTGCTCTGTGATGACGTAGAACGGGGGGGATGGGGATAGGGGATGAGAGGAAGGCTCAAGAGGGAGGGGATGTATGTGTACATGTAGCTGATCCACTTTGTTGTACAGCAGAAACTAACACATTGTCAAGAAATTATATTCCAATAATAAAAAAGAAAACAAATGATAATATACTTCAAAATATAGAATTATATGTTTCTTGGTAGTAGCTGACATTGTTTGAACTTATATTTGTGTTTGGATAGCAAACGGCAGAGAAATCATATGGCTATCCTTTCAGTGAGTGGTTATAGGACTTCATTACTTTTTTTTTATTGACTTTATTAGGTTCCCCCCACCATGTTTATGTCCAGCAGAAAATGTCTGTTTGTCAAGAAATTATATTCCAATAATAAAAAAGAAAACAAATGATAATATACTTCAAAATATAGAATTATATGTTTCTTGGTAGTAGCTGACATTGTTTGAACTTATATTTGTGTTTGGATAGCAAACGGCAGAGAAATCATATGGCTATCCTTTCAGTGAGTGGTTATAGGACTTCATTACTTTTTTTTAATTGACTTTATTAGGTTCCCCCCACCATGTTTATGTCCAGCAGAAAATGTCTGTCACTTTAATGGAAATAAATAAAATAGTCCTAAAGAAATGGCAGTGATGCATGCCATCACTTCAAGAACAAGCTTGAAGTTATTTGGTTTTAATGAAATAGAACCTCTTTAGCTATGATAAAGGTGACACCACATTGTCACTAGTTTTACAAAGATGGATAGAGAACAGGTTGCAATTATAATGACATTAGAATAATAGGTATTTATTTCAAGAGAATAAACGTAAAGATTGTTATAAAACTGAAGAGTATTTAGGTAAGAGTTAATGTGAAATATTGAGCCAAATGCATTCATTGAGCAAGGACAATGTTTCATACGAATAAGGTGATGTCCAACAAGTATGATTTGGTTTGAGTGATGTTGGGAGGGAACATTGGTCTAAATGTAAATGTTCTGCCCTGTGCCCAGGAATGTATAATTTGTGGATTCTGTTGTTCACAAAGCCTAAGTTACCGATGACACAAATTTTACTGCCACCTCAAGTTTCTTTTGTGCTTCCTATACAAGACCTAGATCAGTCCCTTCCTCGCTGTGATGTTCTCTTGCATTAGCATCTTGGCTAATACAGTCACCTCTGTAGCAAAACTTTCTGAGTTTGAATCCTGTTCTGCAACTGACTATGTTTTTGACCTTAAATAAGTGACAAACTCTGTGCTGCAATTTCCTTATCAATAATATGTGACAGAATTTTCCTCTAGGATTATTGTGACTATTCAGTGAGTCAGTATATAAGAATTTAGAAAATTGCTTAGCAATAGCATCACACATGTTTGCACACCAGATAATATCATAGAGACAGTTTACAAAAATATGAATTAAACAAATATTCAATTAGTGCTTAATATATAGGGAGTCTCATGTTAGGGACAGAATCTCGGGCCTCACGGAATTTAGAATCCAATGATGAGAATGCCCTAGTTTTCTTCAAGAGTCTTCTTAAAGAGAATTAGTTTTCCACCATATCTATGATAATATTCTGGTGACCACTAAGAGGTAGTCCACTGACTGTGTTAGTTCCCCTTACTTCTCCCTGAACTTGACATCTGAGAATTATGCTTACCTAAGGTTTTCAAGTAAATTCTATGCAGAGTGAAGTTATTGCTATCTTCCCATTTCTCTTAAAATATAAATGTATAATCTTTGATTCTCACTTTTAATAGCTTTAACAGTATTCCCTCAGTCTATTCTGTTCCTTGCTCTCTCTGTCCAGCCACACTGGCCTTCTGTTAGGTCCTCAAACCTGTCCTTCTCCTTTGTATCTCATGACCTATTCACATTCTCTTTCTTCTGCGGGTCAGTGGGCCACTCTCTGTACATCATGTCTGACTTACTCCTTCAGATTTCTGTTTAAAGCTCAACTACTCAAGGAAATATTCTCTGATTCTTTCACAGACTGGGTTGGCATCCCCATAACATGCTCTCAGAGAACCTTCTGTTTTTCCTTCCACATTTATCACAAATACAATCACATAATTAATTTTATAACAACAGTGGAAGGGCATTGGATTCACAGATAACTAATATTAAGGAAACTATGTGCATACCATAGTTCATCAGTAGCAAATGAGTAAAGACAAGAGTGAGTGGAAGAGTGAGCAGGAGCATGAAACATTTACATTCCATCCGTTATTCCTATTAGTGAGTTTATGACCTGATGGTATAAGATGATGTGAGAGTCCTGCTCTTTCCTGAACCATTCTTATTAACCAATGTACTCTCATTAGGAAATGGAATACCAGTATTTGAAAAAAATGGTTTCATCCATCATGGCTTCTTCACACAAATTAACAACTTTATTGATATTCAGTGAAAAAGAGAAATTGGCCCCAAACTCTATGAAAACTGGTCATGTTGAATTAATGGAGTGATGGCACCCCACTCCCAGTACTCTTGCCTGGAAAATCCATGGATGGAGCAGCTTGGTAGGCTGCAGTCCATGGGGTCACTAGAGTCAGACACGACTGAGCGACTTCACTTTCACTCTTTACTTTCATGTATTGGAGAAGGAAATGGCAACCCATTCCAACATTCTTGCCTGGAGCATCCCAGGGAGGGGGAAGCCTGGTGGGCTGTCGTCTATGGGGTTGCACAGAGTCGGACATGATTGAAGCGACTTAGAAGCAGCAGCAGCGAATTTTCTAGGGTAATCTTGGCATCTTCCTAGGGAATTTTCTAGGGTAATTTGGATTATGTGCAATTTTCTAGCTCACTTGATGGTTTAGAAGCTAACATAGGAAATACCTTTCTCTTTTTGCTTAATGAGGAAATGGCAACCCACTCCAGTATTCTTGCCTGGAGAATCGCCATGGACAGAGGAGCTTGGTGGGCTACAGTCCATGGGTTGCAAAGAGTCAGACACGACTGAGTGACTTCACTTTCACTTTTGCTTAATATTGGGTGATCCTAGCCTAGAATGTAAGGTTTGTGACGGCAGGAGGTACATAGGGCTGTTTTATCACTGCACTCCCTAGCACATGCAGGATGCTTTGGTTATTCTAGAGCTTAATAAAAAAATATTTATTAAATGAATTAACATTCTGCCAGTGTTTCCAGGGTCAGTCTGTTTGGCAACAGTACAGAGTTTGGATATAGGATGGCTGAAGCAGAAGACAGAGTTTCAGATCCACAAGCATATGCAGACCTTGGATAACCTGTGTTCTCCATGGAAACCTAAATTAAAATAGCAAAATAACTGAAACCTGGACATGACAAAGTTCAGCATGTTTTAGTGAAGACTTTTGTATATATGGCAACATTCTGTTCTTTAATTCCTTTTTTAGCCAAACTCTAATGGAAAAGTTGACATTGTCCTTCTCATTTTAGGTCAAAGGAGCCGGACTCGACTTATCCTTATGCCAACCCAAGGAGAAGGCCGGCCATGTCCCAAAGAGCTTACCCAGCACAAAACCTGCCCAATGACCCCTTGCTACAGCTGGGTCCTCAGCAACTGGTCTGCATGTAAATTGGAGGTAAGTCATATAATGGCATTTAAAGAAATGTTTCTCAGTCTGTCCAAAGTACTTGTCTGTTGAAACCTACAAGGTGATAAAACAAACTTCACAGCTCCAGGGGCCTGGCACAGTGTATTTTTATACCATAGAGAGCATGGAAAAAAGAACCAAATGACTTAACTTCATACAGAGTGATACTGCTAGGAAAATAAATGCCCATCGTTATCAACTGTTTGCAATAAGTTGGATCAGGGGACTTTCAATCTTTTTAGTATCTTAAAGAATTCTCTATCTTCTTGGTTTGTTGGAAATATCAAAGCATTATGCAATTAGGCAAAACCCTGATACTATAGAAATGCACAACTTGTTGTAGACTGTATTTCTTTACAAAGCACTTTTAGGCTGAGACAAAATCTTGCATGTGGGCAGAAAACCAAAAGTGTATGAAAGATATATTTTAACATGATTACACAAACCAAGGTTACTACATTTTCCTCAATGATTGCTTTTTATTGACCTAAAATATAAATGCCTAGTAACATCATAATATATCACATACCCAGAGCTTTTGCTGGATCAGCAATGATGCTCCGTGGCATTTTATCTCTGGCTTCTTGTGTAAGAAAAAAGCACATTGATTTTTCTCCATTTTCTTGTTTTACTAGTTTATCCTTCAGTTCGTATTCCAAGGTAGATTTAATTAAGTAACAATAATTTTGATTATGCATTAAGATATCTGCAGAGTATTCTCATAGTGTTCCTGTCAGGATGACATTGTTGTACAGCATCATTATCTTGCAGAAGTTAAATGCCCGTGTATCTTAATAAGTCTCAGAGGAATAAAAATGTGTGGTACATTTGTTCAGTCTCCTTTTTTCAGAAAACAAAGTACCATGCCAATTAATTCAATAGTAACCTAATGGCTTTAAATATGAATACTTTATGTACTTAGTCCAAAACTCTCTTTCCTAAACCTTCAACAGTTTTTCAGTATTGCTTAGTATCACAAATAAGAAATGGAAGGAAGATATCTCCTAACAATTGTTGAGAGAGTAGAGAAAACAGATTCAAAGAATTTGGGAACTCATTGCAGGAGAAGGAAGAGAAAAGACAGGAAGAAGGGAAGGACGGGGGACAAACTCCATACTCTGTGTCTCACAAACCATACAACTGCTACTATACCTCACTTGTTCTTCTGTATTGAGATGGCCAAAAAGTTCATTTGGGTTTTTCCATAAGATGTTCCAGAAAATCCCAGCTGAACTTTATGACCAACCCAATACTTTTCTTTTTATCTTCGTGGGTATCAAGAGCTTTTTTTTTTTTTTTTAATAGACAAATCTGCCAGTTTGTCTCCTAGGAACGTGCAGGGGAAATGTCAAATGTAATGTTTGAGGTTTTGCTGTCACATACTGAACTTCAGCCGGAACCACAGGGGCCGGAGCGGTGGGTTGTGAACATTCTCTATAGCAGTTCTTGTGGAGGTAGGGAGAAGGGATTGTGACATCTGATGGAGATACCCGGACACAGAGGCCCTGGAGACCATGAGAGTAGGTGTATCCAGAGATTTCAAAGGTGCCTTAGATTTCTAGATGAGGTCATTCCATTCACTGACATTTCCAGTCAGGGGGAAACTGGAGTTAGCCTCAATCCAGGCAAAGCTCTCAGAAAACATGTCTGTATTAATTATTCCTTTGTGGGCACCTTACCTGCAGGAGACCAACAGCATTCTTCCCCAAGAATTAGGAATGTAATTGAAGCTGTTCAAAGATACTATATTCAAAAACTCTGTTGTCACATATTCCCACCTTATATAATAGACAAAGTCAATAACTCAGAGGCAAAAGAGAAAGAGAATCTTGATGATATTTGAATTTTTGCTGAGTTTGAACTGCACTCCTGTTCTTCCTGAAGCCTAATTTTGAATGCTTTGTGAGATACATAATATAAGACATTTTCAATGAGTCTCCTTTTCTTACTCATCTATGTAAACTGAGTTTGGGGAATCACTGATCAAAATACACATGAACCTCCACATACAAAGCAAGTGCACCTCTCTCACAGCTGTCTTTCTGCTTCTCCTGGTTCTGTAATATCCTGACCTGCCCAGTGTGGGTTGCAGACTTATTCACTGGAGGTGGTGGTTGTGATCTTGAAGTGGCTGATTGCCATCAAGTGGATCAAACTTCAAAAAGAGGAGCTTGCCCAGGGCATGGTGGGTATGCCAGTTCTGTCACCATCATCTGTGGAAAGAGACTTGCAAACAAAAGTATTTATTTTCAGGCTTCATTTTTTTTTCAGCGTTTCCTAATTCCTTCCAAGTTTCAGAGCTGATAACACATATCCACACATATGCTGCAAAATCTGTTTCAGAGCTCAGACTCTGGAGTCTCTCAGGTCTAATCTTTTTAGATTTTATTTTATATATTCCTAAATATTATTTTGTAGACTTCATCTATTCCTTAGTGTTTCTCTGAACTTCTCATTTTGAAAAGTGGAATAACATGACGTGACATCCTCTACTCTTTACTGCTGCTGCTAAATCTCGTCAGTCATGTCCAACTCTTTGAGACCCCATAGACAGCAGCCCACCAGGCTCCCCCATTCCTGGGATTCTCCAGGCAAGAATACTGGAGTGGGTTGCGATTTCCTTCTCCAGTGCATGAAAGTGAAAAGTGAAAGTGAAGTCACTCAGTTGTATCCGACTCTGTGCAACCCCATAGACGGCAGACCACCAGGCTCCTCTGTCCATGGGATTCTCTAGGCAAAAGTACTGGAGTGGGGTGCCATTGCCTACTCTTTACTAGATTCACCATTTTACATTTATGTATATTTATAGACTCACACACATATTTTGTATTTATTATTTAAATATATATAAATAGACTTTTATTTTTATTTATTTAAAGATACTTGGGTATTTTTAATTGTTTTTGTTTAATTGTTGACTGCATCCTGCAGCATGTGGGACCTTAGTTCCCTGACCAGGGACTGAACTTATGCCCCCTGCGTTGAAAAGCAGTGTCTTAACCCCTGGACTATCAGGGGAGTCTCTAAACTGTATTTTTTTTAAGTAGTTTTAAGTATACCAAAAAACTGAGCAGAGAGTTCCCATATGCCCCTTAATTTCCCAAACTCACATGCTTCCCCCTATTATCAGCACCTTTGCAGGCCTAATTTTGGTCGAGATTTTTTTCCAGTTCCTCACTCTGCATTTTTTGCCAGGCTTTCAAACTCTCCAAACTCTGTTTACTTATGTATATCACAGGAGGAGAAGTAGTACATGTTTTGCTGGGGGTTTTGGTAATGATTAGACAAGTCATATGTAGTGCTGAGCATAGTACCTGACACAAATTTAGAGCTCAGTAAATTGAGGTTGTTGTTATAGGTTCGATTAAAACTCTGATTATGAGCATTGGCACCACCTGCTGATGCACATCTGGTGATGCTGATGCAGAGTAGATAGGAAGTCCGTTAATGATCTGGACAGCAGAGACTTAGTGACAGAATCCTGACTGTTGACCATCTTGTTCTAAGAAGCCTGTCTGTTTTCAAGTCCTGGTGTGTAAAGTCTCATGAGTGAGACTGGATGGATGCTTACTTTATGAGTGAAATTATCATTTTGCTGCTGGTTTCTCCTCATACTGTGGCTGTTGTTGTCAAAGGTATAAGAGAGTAAGGTGGAACATGGACACATACTGGAAACATTATTGTTTGTCTTGGTTTTGAAAGTGCTCCCTGATGTTAACTAGTTTCCCGTCCTTTCTGCACACTCCCTTTCCTGGAATGTCAAACAAAGCTCTAATCAATTGCATCTCCAGTTACCTGATGTTCTAGAGAGCAGTAACTTCAAACTTCAGACATGCTTCAGACATCTTCAGACTCCCAGTTCATGAACTCTGACCCTCTACAGTGAAACATATACCTTAGGCAATTTGGCTATGCAATGGACAAAAGTTACAGAAAGAACCCTCCCCCAAACCCAAATTTAACTTATGCTAGTTATTTTCAGCTTTGGAGTATAAATATTTACTAGAACATTTGGTTTGGATGAATATATTGTGAGTTGATTTTGAACCTCCATTTCTCAAAAAAAAGCGCACTTGGGTTCATAACTAGGGCACATTTTTTTAACCATTTCACAGTGCTTAGAACGGTTATGAGGTATTGAGATAGCAAGTGTGGGGATTGCCATCTTACGTAAGCAAAGCACACTTCCTGTTAAAACATCTATGGAAAAGGATGTGATGGTCCCGGTTTGTGTGTCTGCTCAAATGATTCAGTCTCTAAGTTGCTTGTAACTTAGACCTCCGCCAAGTTGCACTTTTTTTTTGCCAGTATAACCTTGAATCTGAAAGAATTTTTCTCAGCAGCCTCTGCCATCCTGCACATCCGGCAGCCCATCCACAACCTGCCCTTGATACTGAGCAGCTGCTGCCACTGTGCCTTGACCTGGCTGGTGCTCAGCAGGCCCATCAGCCTCCGAGTCACCTGCTCCACCCCCAGGCGCAGTCATGACTGCTGTAGCTGCCCACCATGTCCCTCTTCCATCCTGCTGCTGCCGGAGCCACAGAAGCTCCGAGTTCTAGCAGTGTAGTTTCTGCGTGCTGTGGTGGGAGGGAGGAATAAGGAGGAGCCGAAACTCAGGTTCCCAATGCAGAGCCCAGTTGTCCAGTTATCTCCTAATAATGGGTTGTAGCATGTAGCATCCTTGTGTGCAAAAACAGTCCATGCAAACATTTTTTCTCTCTCTCTCTCCATCTACACCAGAAGTAATCATAAAAACTCTTGGTCTTCCACCTATTTCCTGTCTTAGTGGGAGCTGAGTAATACATCTTGGCAGTACAGGGGAGTTAATACTCCCTGGGATGAAAGTTGATCAATGAGCACTGGATCCATGGAGGAGCTGGCATAAAAATGCCTCTCCCTTTTTCCTACCACCACATCTTGGATGGTCCGTGTGGCCTGTCTAAACAATGTTGTGATTGACCAAGAAACCAGCTTGTGTTTACTATGAAGTTGAGGCCAATTGACAACACACTACCTTATATTTGCTTTTCCTTGGCACCTGCGATGGCTCTCTCAGCCTCACTCTTGCCCCCCTGGGATTTCACCTCCTTAGTATAGAAGCTTTGCCTTGGGCTCTGTTTTCTAAGGCACTTATGCAAAACACACACACACACACACACACACACACACACACACGACTACCCTCTACAGTTATCCAAATAACCAATGGACTTCTTTTTGAAATACGAGCACCTGACTAAAACTGAGGAGATAATACTCACCTTGTGAGTATCTGCTAAAAATATTAGAGTAGGAAGTCTTTAATCAGGCAGATAGTTGAGCTAGATAGCCACAAAGCTTCTGTTTCTTTGAGACACTGCACATTTTTTTTCTAATTGGCCAGAAAAATCTGAGTAGGATTTGTATAAAATGTCTTCAAAGAATAATATTCAGCACAGAAGGTATTACAAGAAAATCAGCATTTTACTGGAAACCCCAATCTAATCCACATGAGAAAGTACTGAATTCCCTACAAAAGAAAAACAAGCAAAGCAAAAGAGAAATGTACACTCTGTGGTTGTACATGCTCTTTTGGGGAGTGATTATAGATTAGGCCACTTTATCATATACATCTAGACAAATTAGGTATTGTTTTTCTTTTTCAGTCAATCCTGGCTGAGTTCCAGAATGAATCGTCATATTCTGAGTGCATAAATTTCAAGGCATAAATTTGCATTTCTGCTTCAGTTGCTCTGTCAGCTCTAAAAGAATTGCTCAGGGATGCCTTGTTGTCAACAACTGAAAGATAGCTCTCAAAAGGAGGAAGCTAAAGAAATATGCAACTGTGTTTGTTTTGTTTTTTGGTTTCTTTTGCCCAAGAGGTGGTGGGAGCTAAAACTTTGAGATGTTCCTGATTTGGGTAATGCTGACAGCATCCTTTCCTCTAATAGGGTGGAGACTGTGGGGAAGGAGTCCAGACCCGCAGCCTCTCCTGTGTGGTCCACAACGGTTCAATATCTCCCTGGACTCTACGTGTAGACGATGCACTGTGTAGAGAGATGCCCTTTCAAGACAGCATCTTGAAACAGCCGTGTTCAGTGCCTTGCCCAGGTAGGCAATTTTAAATGATTGGGAGTGGCTTCCATGGTGACTTTTTAATTTATTTTTCTGTTTTTTGGAGTTCTCTCTCATCCAAGTTGAAGTTTGTAACTAACTTTAATCCACGTGTCATTGGTTGTCACTTTGGAATATACCTAACAGCATCTATAGATGCAAGTAGGCTGGCAGGGCGAGTCAGGGGGAAGCACTGGACTTGGAAATGTAAGAGCTAAATTAGAATCTTGTCACTGTCACGGCACTGGTATTTTGTCTGGGACATATACTCTTGTCACTTTGAGCAGTGGTTGCTCCATCTAGAAAATGTGTTAATAATACCTGACTGCACCAAGCACATTGCCAGCATTCAAAAACATTCACTGAATCCATAAGTAATGAACCCTGGCTGATGACATGGTGACGACAAGTAAAGCTAAAAGTTCATGAAAGCACTCTGTTAAACAAGCAAATTCTATGTAATTGTAAAGGTTATTCTTAGTTACATAAGATTTATGAGTAATCCTAATAACACAACTTAACCTTGTATGGCAGGAGCTTAAGGTGGCTAAATACATCCTTATGTAGTCTTATAATATGGCATGAAACATTATGTGTATATACATACATTCATATATATTGACATATATATATACATATATATATATATATACACACACACAAAAATTTTTGCATATTTGGATTGTTAACTGAAACATTCTTTAAGTTTAAAGCTACTCCACTTCTTTCCTTTATATAATTTCTATGAACATCCATTTTATGATTTATGATGCTCTTTAAAAACTGAGTTGCTGTAATCTTTACATTTCCTTTTAAAAATTTTATCATCGCTAGTAGACACTAGTGTTCTCTAGATAAAACTTCCATGATCTGAGGCAAAATAATGGCAGTAAAGTGCTTGGCGCTTTTCATTCAACTAGATTAAACCATAAATTACTTCCTCACTCCTAGTGCTTTCTAATTAGAAAATTTGTCAGCATAGAATTTGTAGTTTCTGGAATGCACTGGGTCACTGTGGCACCACACATATCCCACTGTGAAGCCTGTGTGTGTAAATGGAGTCAGGGGCCAGTTTTCACACTGTTTCCTCTGCTCTGTGCTACATGATCCTCCAGGAGACTGCCATTTAACAGAATGGTCAGAGTGGAGCACATGTGAGCTGACCTGCATTGATGGAAGAAGCTTCGAGACTCTGGGTCGCCAATCTAGGTCAAGGACATTTATAATTCAGTCTTTTGAGAACCAAGACAGCTGCCCCCAGCAGGTTCTAGAGACACGCCCTTGTACAGGTACCAAGAGCACTTTTCAACTCTCAGCCTTGATTGATCAATGCTTATTCTGCTTTGATTGAGGCATAATAGAACCGCTGTTATCGTATTTACTTGCAGGAGGTAAATGTTATCACTACACATGGAAGGCAAGTCTTTGGAACAATAATGAACGAACTGTGTGGTGCCAACGTTCAGATGGCATTAACGTCACAGGTATTCCTGCCTAAGATTCATGTGGGCACATCGGAAAGATCTCTGAGTGTTGCTGTTGGTGAGAAGAATTAGCTTAAAAATTTTAAGCAAGGGAAGACTGGGGAGTGGACTTAGATGAGCTTCATGGCAAGTTGCCATTAGATCTTTGCATCTTAGAAAGCAAACAGTTCTATGAGTCCCATAATATATCAGACGGGCTACCCGGTGGCACAATTGTAAAGAATTCTCCTGCCAGTGCAGGAGCCGTAGGAGACAGGGGTTCAATCCGAGTCGGGAAGATCTCCTAGATAAGGAAATGGCAACCTATTTCAGTATTCTTGCCCGGAGAATTCCATGGACAGAGGAGCCTAGTGGGCTACAGTCCATGGAGTCACAAAGAGATATGACTGACTGAGCATACACACACACAGTACATCAGACAACTTAAAAAAGTAGTTCAGTTCAGTCGCTCAGTTGTGTCCGACTCTTTGTGACCCCATGGACTGCAGCACTCCAGGCTTCCCTGTCCATCACCAGCTCCCAGAGTTTACTCAAACTCATGTCCACTGAGTCAGTGATGCCATCCAATTATCTCATCCTCTGCCGTCCCCTTCTCCTCCCACCTTCAATCTTTCCCAGCATCAAGGTCTTTCTCAAGGAGTCAGTTCTTTACATCAGATGGCCAAAATATTGGAGTTTCAGCTTCAGCATCAGTTGATACATAATAAAATTTCTTTGAGTATCATGATCTAAGACAAAAACAGAAAGACCCAGATGTTGGTTTAAAACAGTGATCTCTAAAATTTTAAAAGATGTACCTTTTCAGTAAAAGATATTTGAGAACAGACCTCAAAATATCCTAAAATCCTAAACTACTATGCTAAAGTTTCATGTTATGAAACATATACAGAAACTGAGATTAAAAGAGTTGATAAAGATATAATAAAAGCTAAAATATATTAATGATTAAAAACATTTTCCTGTAAATTATAGATGCTTATATTCATATACTGAAAGCTTCATTTTTTAACAATGTGGTAGCCTTGATTATTATTTAATATCTGACTATATTGAAGGAAGGATTCCTCATTCATGACAGTGAATGCAATTAAATTCTACAAATGGTCTTCTCAATCATTTTAAAGGGGTTTGTTTCGATGCCTTCTTATGAAGAAAAATCAAATTGTCATTCTTTTTATTTAGTGCTATGGGTGACTAAGAGCTCGTCAGAATAGAAGAATCTCGATTTTTCCATCAGAATAGAAAGGTTGTCTGCTTCACCTTTTTCTAGTTTACTTGTTTATTTCATTATTGGTTGTCCCTTTAATCCATAGTTTTTCCATACAACCATTTGTTTTAAGTGACCTGCCCATTGTGTAAGTTATTATTGAAGCTAAATATACTGTAAATCTGCCTAACCAGGAACACAGAAAGCATCACTTGCTGCAGTATGCTGAGAGTTAACCAACCAGTGAGGGTTCCACTATCAGAGTCTGTGAGTGGAGTACCTCATGCCCAGTGTACATTCCAGGGCCACCTGATGAATGAGTTCAGGTTACCAGTGTCACCTGCTAAATATTATCACAGCTTAATTTCATTGTTAGAATTTAAAATGTTGGCTAAAATATACAAATTCTAACATGTTTTCCCTGGCTCCCAGGTGATCCTCTCCCCAGTGTACACACTGCATGGTGGAGATCCCTGGTTTAAGGAGGAAAAAATACCACCTCCAAACTCTGTTGGCAGTGACAAGGCTGTGTGGTTACTGCCACTAACACATGATCAATTTCACACCTACCCGCTCATTCTGGATCCTGTTTTTTTTTTTTTTTCTTATGAAAAGTATTTTCCAAGTAACAGATTTTAGCTGTTTCATTCTTCAGAAAAATGTAGATGCAACATTCCCTACACAGCCTTAAGGACAAAACTTTCTCTAGTTACAAAGTCATAATTGGTTATGTTATGGTTATATACTATATAATTGGTTGACAATTATAATAATGCAGAGACTAGAACCTATAAATGCAACCAGTGGTATATAAATGTAGCTTCAATGGTGCCCTTGAATAATATGTCAATTTCTTTGCTGGTACCTTGAATCCAGGAAGAAATGACTAATATATACGTGATTTTTAGATTACAGAGATATTATTCCATCTAGTTACTCAAACCTATTTTAATAAGGACCTGTAAGTACTAGTGTCAGATGTATGATTATCCCTGCTAGAGTGTATACATTTGCTCTTAAAAATGTGTGGCAATCTTTATGTGACTCTGCATGTGTGTATACATGTGTGTATATTCTGGCTGAAATATGTTTAAAATGTTACCATAATGTTTAATATTTTGGTCTCATGAATGGACTAGTGGCATTCTTTTAGTGTTTGGTTGTTGAGAATTGATCTAGTGCCTAGTTTGGGAGCTGGAAAAAAACTATGTAGACAGATCTTTGAGTGTATACATATTCTGCTCCTGAACTTCAATTGAGATTTCATCAATTCTTCTACTGATCCTGACACTCACAGGCTTTGCCCTTACGTGAAGCCATATGATAAAATCACCTGGCCAGCACACAGGTGTAAAACCTCAACTGTAAACAGCTTCTGTTAGCAGAGCCTCCCATCTCCTACAGCCCTCCCTAGAATCATCAGCAAAACATAACTGAGCCACACTGTCAGCACACAGATTTTTTTAAAAAAATAATACTGTTACAAGGTAGCCAGTGCCAGAGAGGGAAAGAAGTGAATATTTATCCTAGAAAAATCTGTAAATGATGGTGGGATTTCCTTTGTAGGAGGCTGCTCCCTTCAGGCACGCCCTGCTGCCATTCGGCAGTGTAACCCAGCTTGCAGAAAACCTTTCTCCTACTGCACACAGGTGAGTCAGGTGCTAGAGGCTTGGACAGGTAATTTAATTGTGTTATATGTATGTTGTGTGATGTTTTCCCAGTCTCCTGTAGCCCAAGCAGCAATTTCATGGGCCCACAATACCACCTAGAGGCACGTGCAGAAGTAATAGCACCTATTAAGAATTTGTTTGCATGGCCATGTGTTCAAGAAAGCAGTCTTTTTTACTCTAAATCCATCTATAGCTAACCTCTCTTTCAGATATCTAATCTCTGTTAGCCCTATTTCTCCTCTGATTATCAGTGTGTTCTCAGTTGATTTTATTTCCTCCATTTCATATACCTAAACTATTTTGCAAAATCTTTGAAAGGATATGTTCATGTTTGCTAAACACTAGGTACTAAATTTGATTACACTGTGATTAGTGTATATAAATTTTAGTTGATTTTAAATAAGTTGATAGTATGGTTATGAGTAATAATTATGTGTGTGTACATATATATACATTTTTTAAAGCAGAGATTTTTCTCCTTTTCCTTCTTTAATTCCCACCCATTACTGCTCAGGATTTAATGCAAAATGTACCATGTATTCTAATCAGTGGTACTCACAGTGTACAGTGTGTATAGAAGAAAGGTGTGCCCTGTCTCTCAAAGAAAGAAGTTTCTTCTTATAGTGTGTCCTTTCCAAAAATGATTTGGTTAAAATGATTCAAATGCTCCATTCTATTTTATGACCTTCTGCTTCAACTAGAAGTAGGTTAATTCTTTGACACAGGAAAGCTAGGGATTAAGTTTCCAGTGGAAAAAAGAAGGAAAAGAGATCAGCAACAACTTCATGGGCTGATGATGTTTGTGAAATAGAAGTTGTTGCTTCCCACCAACTCTCTGGATACCCTCTGTAATAAACATAAAATACCTTTTCCCATGAACCTTTAGCCTATATAACTGGTTACAGCTTTTCACTGAGACTAAATAGAGACACATCTTGGAAAGATGGCTTTCATATTTGAGCTTGTACCAATTTTCTTCATTAGTTTCTCCCCATTGAACATTGAGTAATGTCTATAATTAAAACCACTGGAAATACTTATAATGGTAACTGTCATCATACAATCTCTACCTAAACTTTAGACATTTATTAATTATGTTTTTTTAACTTCTAATTTTTAATTTTAGTACCTGTTGCTCCTCAAAATCATGTGTTCGGTCAACAACTGATAACCTAAGTAAATAGTTCAATTTAGTTCAATTACTCAGTTGCTCCTCAAAATCATGTGTTCAGTCAACAACTGATAACCTAAGTAAATAGTTCAATTTAGTTCAATCACTCAGT
>SJYC01126629.1:0-12862 GCA_006408675.1 Madoqua kirkii
GGACGATTTGTGTCTTTTTTAAAAAGTGCATGTATGTTGTATATATACTCAGTTGCTTGCATTTGCGGAGAAAACTATGAGATGGTAGCACCTGGGTAGGGAGCTCAGAGATTGGCAGGAAAACTAATTTTCCACTACAGATCTTTTTTTAAAATTATTTTTTATTGTAGTATAAATGCTTTACAGTGTTATGTTAATTTCTGCTGTACAATGAAATGAATCAATCACATGCACACATACATCCCCTCTTTCTTGGACTTCCCTCATCACATCTATCCAGGTCATTACAGAGAACTGAGCTAAGCCCTCTGTTCTATACAGCATTAGCTTCTTATAAACAGCTATATTAATTCTTGTTTAAGTAACATGATTTAGAAGTCACCCAGATCACATACCTCTGCAATAGGGATTTAAAAGCACTGGATCTTACAGTACTTCAGCTCTATGAGATTTAGGGGTAATAAGATGAAAGGTGCATTCTCACTCAGGGAAGACTTTTTTTTAATTGCCAATGTAAAAAATTCAGAATAGGGGATCACATCATTAGTGTTTCAAAGAGATCAAAGTCAAAGCTTTGTTAAAAGTTTTATGAGCATAAAAAGGGTCATTACTACGTTGAAAACTCATTCTAAAACCCGATTGAGGCTTGAAACTGTCTTGTAAGCAAAAACTGTAATAGATAGTCACTCTTATAAACAGCTATATTAATTCTTGTTTAAGTAACATGATTTAGAAGTCACCCAGATCACATACCTCTGCAATAGGGATTTAAAAGCACTGGATCTTACAGTACTTCAGCTCTATGAGATTTAGGGGTAATAAGATGAAAGGTGCATTCTCACTCAGGGAAGACTTTTTTTTAATTGCCAATGTAAAAAATTCAGAATAGGGGATCACATCATTAGTGTTTCAAAGAGATCAAAATCAAAGCTTTGTTAAAAGTTTTATGACCATAAAAAGGGTCATTACTACGTTGAAAACTCATTCTAAAACCCGATTGAGGCTTGAAACTGTCTTGTAAGCAAAAACTGTAATAGATAGTCACAATATAATTGAAAGTAATAGTGATTTTCTTTCAAACAAATGTTTACAATAGATTTTTTTTATATCCCATTAAGATCTTTAGAATAAGATTCTGACATGTGTTTCTTTGGACCTACAGTTAATTACATTCAATGCAGTATAATGAACCTTTGTGTGTACATCTTTCAGAAAGGAACATAGTTCCTTTTGGGATGCTAAGGCATTGCTATTATCAGTTCAGTTGTAAGTTTAGTTAACTGTGTGCTCATGTGAAACATAGCAAAAACCATGTGTTTTCCAGAAACAACTCAAATTTATACATACACAAGCCATACATACAGTCAAGGTGTGTGTCATATAGTTAAAATCACAAAATAGATCAGACTATTTGGTTCTGTTTTTCTTTAACCTCTTGCAGATATCAAATCCAAAATAATATATACTTCTACATGTGGATGTGTTTGGTAATACTTTTGTATTAGAAGTATATATAAATGAAAATAAATTCAAAATATCCTACCAGTTGTTAGATTTTATGAAGTCTGATTAGTGGCACTGGTCTTTGGTAGTATGAAAAAATTGATAGGTGAAATATTAAATATAGGCTATTTTTGACATTTGATAGCTGTTACATGTGAGTATTTTCACATATGCTTCTGACTTATGCAGATCTAAGAATTCAGATGAGAAATAAATAGTACACTAATTAAATGAGAAATTAAAGCTTGTGTATGCTAAGCCTGTTATTTTTTATTTTAAACAGATGGCCGAGTGAAAATTTGGGTTTATGGCGTTTCAGGTGGTGGTTTTCTTATCATGATTTTCCTAGTATTTACTTCCTACCTTGTTTGGTAAGTACTAACTAGTAAAAAATTTATACTCTGTATTTTCATTGGTGGCATATTATACTAAAAGAAAACTTATGTTGAAATCTGGTCATTATAACAGGACCCTTAAACTCACAAATAATCACCAATATTAAAACTGCTAAATAGTTGAAGTGAGAGAGTATTATCCTTATTGTCCTTATTTGAAATAACATTTTTTTATTTGGCTTTCATATAATACCACAGGTATACGAAGCAACTCATTAATCAGGGCTTTCTCATTTTGCAATTTTGATTTAGATCAGTACCATTTTAACACACTGGAATTTCCTGAGTACCAAGACTTAACCACAAACATTCTTTTTTTTTAAATTAAGTGTAGTTGATTTACAATGTTGTGTTAATTTCTGCTGTTAGACAAAGTGATTCAGTTTATACACACACACACAAATACATATACACACCCTGGAGGAGGAAATGACAACCCATTCCAATATTCTTGCCTGGAGAATCCCATGGATGGAGAAGCCTGGCAGGCTACAGTGCATAGGGTCGCAAAGAGTCGGACACAACTGAAGCAGCTCAGCACACACATATGTATACACACATGTTCTCTTTCATTTTCCATTATGGGAACAGGATATAGAAAATAGTTCTCTGTGCTGGATATAATAGGACCTTGTTGTTTATTCATTCTCGATATAAAAGCTTACAACTACTACCACCTTCCCACTTGGCAACCACACATCTGTTCTATATCTCCATGAGTTTCCTTCTGTTTCAAAGACAGTTTCATTCATATATTTTAGATTTCACATATAGTGATATCATAGGATATTTTTGTCTTTCTCTGACTTCATTTACTGTGTTAATGTCTAGGTCCATCCATGTTGCTGCAAATGGCATTATTTCATTCTTTTTTATGGCTGAGTACTATTCCATTGCATATGTATAAAATAATTTTCTTTATCCATTCATTTGTCAATGGACATACAGATTTTTTCCATGTCTTGGCAATTGTGAATAGTGGTGCTATGAATATAGGGGTGCATGTATTTTTTTAAGGTTTTGTATGGATGTATGGCCAGGATTGGGATTGTTGGATCATTTGATATTTCTATTTTTAGTTTTCTGAGGAACTTCTATAGTGTTTCACACAGTGGCTTCACCAACTTATTCAATAAATTCCCACTAACAATATAGGAGGGTTTCTTTTCCTCCATGCTCTCCCCACCATCTGTTATCTGTAGAGTATTTAATGATGGCCATTCTGACTGGTGTGAGGTGGTATCTCATTGTGGTTTTGATTTGCACTTTTCTAATAAACAGTGATGTTGAGCATCTTTTCATATGCCTATTGGCCATCTGTATGTCTTTGGAGAAGTAGCTACTTAAGTCTTCTGCCCATTTTTTAAAATTGGGTTGCTTTCTTATTGTTGAGTTGTATATGTTGTTTGTACATTTTGGAAATCAAGCCCTTGTCAGTCACATGATTTTCAAATATATTCTCTCATTTGTAGGTTGTCTTTTCATTTTGTTTATCGTTTCCTTTACTGTGCAAAAAGCTCATAAGTTTGATTAGGCCCGATTTGTTTATCTTTGTTTTTATTTCTATTGCCTTGGGAGACTGACCTAAGAAAATATTGGTACACATTATGTCAGAGAATATTTTGCCTATGCTCTATTCTAGGTGTTTTGTGATGTAATGTCTTATGTTTAAGTCTTTAAACCATCTTGAGTTTATTTTTGTGTATGGTGAGAGGCTGTTCTAAATTCATTGATTTACATGCATATGTCCAGCTGTCCCAGCACCTCTTGCTGAACAGACTTTTTTTTTTTTTCATTGTACATTCTTGCCTCCTTTGTCAAAGATGAATTGACCATAGGTTTATGGGTTATCTCACCTTCTTGGTCAGGTTTATTCCTCAGTATTTTATTTTAGGGGAGGTGAGATTTTACAAGGTACTTTTAAAAAAATTTCCTTTCTGGTATCTCTAGCTCTAGAGATTGTGATTTAAGCATCCAGACAACTTGACCACATGCTGCTACTGCTAAGTTGCGTCAGTTGTGTCCGACTCTGCGCAACCCCATAGACAGAAGCCTACCAGGCTTCTCTGTCCCTGGGATTCTCCAGACAAGAACACCGGAGTGGGTTGCCATTTCCATCTCCAATGCATGAAAGTAAAAAGTGAAAGTGAAGTCGCTCAGTCGTGTCTGACTCCTAGCGACCCCATGGACTGTAGCCTACGAGGCTCCTCTGTCCATGGGATTTCCCAGGCAAGAGTACTGGAGTGCGGTGCCATTGCCTTCTCCGTTGACCACATGCAGGAGTAATTAAAACAGCCCCAGGTAACTCCAATAGCAGGCAAGGCTGAGAAAATTCTAGTTCTTGAATTTTCTTCTCAAACTGACCTAGTTTTACCAAGTATGTTAAGTTGACCAGTTGGTTCAAAAAACCTATGAATATGTTTTGGATAGTAGAGCCAGGTGTTTTCCAGGAACCCTGTTTTGTAAGTGACTAGTTCCTAAAGTATATTATTCTCAAAAATGATGATTAGTTTATTGTATAGAATATATTTTATTTGATGAGCTGATCTTGAAACCAGACAGGAGTAAATACCTTTGAATATTTTTAAGTGTGTTGAGAATATTTTATTAGCTTCCTGAAATTTTTCAAAGGTTTTTGTTTTAATTTTCATAAGATCAAAGTGTTACTTTGCTTTTTTCTCTAAATCGAGATATTTATATTCATCATCTGTCTCAAACTGTTTCCTTGAGAATTTTTGCCCAAGTTTTTAATTCAATTCAAATCCAGTCTTTGTATTTTAGCTCGTACTTCCAAGGTTACACAGGTTTTTTAAGTCTTTGCTCTTGGTCAGTGAAAGTTAGTGAAGAAAATCAAGTGACTTTAATTCTTTCTGCCACCTATAGTGAGTGAGATTAAATTTCTAGAAATTGGATTGCTGTCCAGCTAATACTTCCTCAGCGTTGCAATAAAAAAGTAACACCTTCAGTTAGTCATTTACCTTAAAATCAAATGATTTGACCAATTATGTTTGAATTAATTTTGTATTGTCTAGATCCTGTCTTAATAAACAAATGTGAAGTGGAAAACTTTATATGAGCTTGAGAGTGATAGGAAGCATTCACCACTAGAAAAGATGAGGAAAAAGTCTCAAATTGAAACAAAGAACATAAAGGCTTGATAGATGAGAAACTGCTCTCAAAAGATAATCAGCTAGTCTATTATTAGTCTGTGAAAGCTGAGATGTATTCTACTTCATAGTCAACATCCCCAATTCCAGATTCTATGGTTCTTTCTTCCTTGAATATCTAAAAGATTAAAATTTAAATTTAAAAGTCATAAATTCTGCCCTTTTATATTTTTCCCTTTCTTTCAACTTAAAAGTATTATACCTTTAATCCATTCCTTCAACAATAAATATTTATTGTAGCCCTTTCTAGGCTCTGGGGATGGATTATACGTACCTCACTGAATTGTGATGACAAACATAATTTTCTAGAGAATTTTTAATGTAAAAGGTCAAGGGAATCATCCCCTACTGTTTAGTGACCAAATTATATATATATACTTATGTATATCTATTATGTATATCTATTTTTTTCATCCTCAGTATCCACCCTTAATAATAAGTCATAAATTCTGCCCTTTTATATTTTTCCCTTTCTTTCAACTTAAAAGTATTATACCTTTAATCCATTCCTTCAACAATAAATATTTATTGTAGCCCTTTCTAGGCTCTGGGGATGGATTATAGGTACCTCACTGAATTGTGATGACAAACATAATTTTCTAGAGAATTTTTAATGTAAAAGGTCAAGGGAATCATCCCCTACTGCTTAGTGACCAAATTATATATATACTTATGTATATCTATTATGTATATCTATTTTTTTCATCCTCAGTATCCACCCTTAATAATCCCTCATGGAAGTAGCAGTTAGCTCCATACTTGGAAGCCCTAAAAATCCTCCTTTCAACTGTCTATAGCCAGATTAGTCTTCTTAAAACTTAGTTAAGTGATCAGCCCCTTTCCTCCTCAAATGCCAGCAGTAGCTTCCCATTGACAGCAACATGAAAGTCATGTTCTGGCTGCCTTGCAAGTCAATTAAAGCCTTCCACTATCTGAGCCCAAACAACTCTTTCAACTTCATTTTCTACTATTTCTCTATGCCCCAGTGTGTTGCATAGGCGGCTTCTTCTTCTTGCAGTCGCTCAGTCGTGTCCGACTCTGCGACCCGTGAATTGCAGCACACCAGGCCTCCTGTCCATCACCAACTCCTAGAGTTCACTCAGACACACGTCCATCGAGTCAGTGATGCCATCCAGCCATCTCATCCTCTGTTGTCCACTTCTCCTCCTGGCCCCAATCCCTCCCAGCATCAGAGTCTTTTCCAATCAGTCAACTCTTTGCTTGAGGTGGCCAAGGTACTGGAGTTTCAGCTTTAGCATCAGTTCTTCCAAAGAAATCCCAGGGCTGATCTCCTTCAGAATGGACTGGTTGGATCTCCTTGCAGTCCAAGGGACTCTCAAGAGTCTTCTCCAACACCACAGTCCAAAAGCATCAATTCTTCAGCGCTCAGCTTTCTTCACAGTCCAACTCTCACATCTGTATATGACCACAGGAAAAACCATAGCCTTGACTAGATGGACCTTAGTCAGCAAAGTAGTACCTCTGCTTTTGAATATGCTATCTAGGTTCATAACTTTTCTTCCAAGGAGTAAGCATCTTTTATTTTTATTTTTTTTCCTTTTGACTAGTTTTATTTATTTATATTTTTAATACTTTATTCTACTTTGCAATACTGTATTGATTTTGCCATACATTAACATGAATCAGCCACAGGTGTACATGATCTCCCAATGCCAAAGGCCCCTCCCACCTCTTACCCCACACCATCTCCCTGGATCATCCCATACACCAGCCCCAAGCATCCTGTATCCTGTATTGAACACTGGTGCTTCATTTTTTACCGGATGCCATGATCTTCATTTTCTGAATGTTGAGCGTTAAGCCAACTTTATCACTCTTCTCTTTCACTTTCATCAAGAGGCTTTTTAGTTCCTCTTCACCTTCTGCCATAAGGGTGGTGTCATCTGCATATCTGAGGTTGTTAACAGAGCACAAATCTTACTATTAATTGTTAATATTTTTATTATCACCCCTTCTCCTGACATGACTCTTAATAGATTGAAATTATATGTTTTCAGTATATTGAAATGATAACATATCATTGAGTACACTGAAGTTATCTACAAATTTTCCCTGTGAACTAACATTTGTCACATTTAGGAGCTGTTTCTTGTTCATGTATCTGTGTCCTGTATATATCACATGACAGGTTCTTACATGTTGATTGACTTAATCATCAGATTAGCCAAAGAAGGTAAACGAATCTTGACTAGCATATAGTGTAGTGCTAAGCACATTATTGAGGCTTCCCTGATGGCTCACTGGTAAAGAACCTGCCAGCCATTGTAGGAGACGTAAGAGATGCAGGTTCAATCCCTGGTTTAGGAAGATCCCCTGGAGGAGGAAATAGCAACCCACTCCAGTATTCTTGCCTGGAGAATCTCATGGACAGGAGCCTGGCAGGCTGCAGTCTACAGGGTCACACAGAGTCGGACATGGTTAAAATGTCTTCGCACACACACACACACACACACACACACACACACACACACACACACGTACGTTATCAGGACTTGTCTGGTGGCTCAGATGGTAGAAAATCAGTCCTCAATGCAGGAGACCCCTGGCTTGATCCCTGGGTCAGTCCTGAGTCAAGAAGATCTCTAGAGAAGGGTTGACAACTCACTCCAGTATTCTTGCCTGGAGAATTTCATGGACAGAGGAGCCTGATGGGCTACAGTCCATGGAGTCATAAAGAGTTAGACATGACTGAGTGACTTAACACTTCCACTTTCACTAAGCACATTATCCGTAGCACACAACCATCCCTCACAGCTGTATTTCCAATTTATAAACAATTCAAAGCTAAATATTTTGAATATAGTCCACAAGTTACATGTGGTAGAGCTAGGGTTGAACCCAAATCTGTCTGACTCCAAAGCCCATGACTTTTTCTGATGCTTCAGAGGACTTCTTTGAAACAAGGATTTTTTGAATCCTTTAAAACTATTTAATTAACACTGCAACAATAACAAAATTCACTAATCAAAACTGTACAGCTAGTAAATTTAGCAACTAGTTTATTTGTTTACATAAAATAGCTGGAATATATTTAGGATATAATTAATTTGATAGGCAAAAATTAAGTAAAAGATAATATCCTCTTAATTAATAGTAATACTTGGCCCCCTTAAAAGTTAGTATCACTTTTATAATAATTATACTTCAAAGCTATCATGTCAATTCATTGTTAGAGATATTGGGACTAATTCACAGTAGTGTTAACGAATAGAAGTTACATTTTTAAGTTGCAGTGTGATAAGATGAGCATATACCCTTAAGGATTATTCTATACCAGAATAGTAATGTTTGGAATCTTCATACATTATGTAAAGGTATGTGAACCTGAAGTCTTTTATGAGGAGGAGATACACATGCTCACACATTTATATATTTATTTCCAATTGCTGTTAAAGTAGGATAAATTTCACTTGGGACACATTTTGCTGATATCTTTTAACCTTATACATGCTAGAAATGGTATCTTTTAAAAGTGCTGATTATACTAGAGAATATCTCTGGTAGGTTACAATAAAAGAAAAATCCCCAAACCAACCTCTTGTGATCCAGTATCTCAAAAAGATTGCTAGGTTGATCTGTATCTAATCTGCCCTTCATTTTTTGCTTTGTTCAATTACAGCATTAATATATAATTCGTAGCTTCTGGTTAAGACTTATGTTACTTGGTCTTTTATGTAATATAAATTCTTATTATAACATATAAGAATGTAAGAAGTATTACAGGTTCAGATTCTCACTTAAAAAAAATAGATGAATGGCAAAACAAAGATAGCAAGTGATAGCTTTTCCTCCAGAAATCTCTCTCTACCTCTCCCTCTTTTTTCCTTCAAAAAAGATAGTTTGTTGTTTACACTTTTATTTTAAATAAGGTGTCCACACTTTAAAAATAAACAAAATTCCAGAATCTTAAAGCCTTTTTTAAAAAGTAAACTTTTTAATTGGAAATAATTTTAGTTTTACTAGAGGCTCTAAAATTCTTTATAAAAATTTTATGTCAATTGTATGCCAAATTTTTCTGAATTGAGCTCATAGTGCCAAGGCCAGATGCATGACTCTGAAATGTAACTGTCACGGGAGTTAAGAAGTTGCTGCTTTGAAAACAATGAGAAAACAGTAAAAGACTTTCACTCGATTAAGCTCATTCCGGAGGCAACGATGTTAATTTAGCAGACTCTGAGACACCATTTATGTTTTGGGGGAAATTTCAGCTCTCTGGGTGTAATTAAGGAAACAATTACTAGTTATATGCAAGAATTCTGGATGAATTAAGAATTAATTAGGAAACAACCTTAAACTTGGCACCGACTCCATATTTGGTTATGGTTCTGAATGGTTGCTGCATAATTAAAAAAAAACAAAAGTAGCAGTAGCCACTATTGGGTGTTCCTAATGAAATAAAAATTAATGAAGTGATTTTACTATGTATAAACTATACCATTGAAAGATAAACTATGTGTAGTGTTAAGTACATGTAGTATTTGAGTTTTAAAAAACCCAAGAAGGAGTTCGGTAAACAAAAAGTTCTTTGTGACTTTTGAGGGAAATGACAAAGATAAAAGATGCAGATCTCAATATCAATGTTATATATATATCATAGGGAAATTTTAAAACCTTCAGCCATGAAAATGTTCACTTTCTTTTAGGATACTAAGTTAAAGTAGCCTCTTCCTGTTACGAAAAACATAGATAAATTAATTTGCTATTAATTTATAATATGAACTTTTTTCTTATTAGGTCATGCACTTAAACCTCAGGTTTCCTCTATTTTTACATCATTTTTGGATGGATTAAAAAAGTTTTATATTACAAAGGTAAGGGTTTATTTTTTAATGCTTAGGATATTGATTAATTTTGTTTCTTGCATTCTCTTCCTTGCAACACCTGTTATGCTTTTCCATGTTGCTGTGTGCATTTCATAATTGTTATTGTTTATGTTGTAGTGAATATTTAATCAAGCAACTCAATTACACATTCAATTTCAGGAAACATAAAATCTTTCTCAGATTTGAACTTCCTGAAAATAATAACATTGCGTTAAATATTTTATGCATACAGTGTTTTTTATAGTTTGAATTTTTTCCTTCATAGTAGATATCTAGAAGTGAAATAAAAGTAGCAGTTTTTTTAAACTTTTGACCAGTGGCAGTGCACATGTGCCATTTTTTGGTTGCATCCTTGCACATATGGAATTTTTTTCTTTTGTTTTAAATTTAGTAATTCCAAGGGGGAAGATAGTACTTTATTTTAGTTGCTGTTTCTTGAAACTCCAGTGAAACTGACCATTTCCCTGTATTTCCTAGACATACATAATGAAAGAAATACATACTTTCTTTTGTGAATTAGTTGAATGTGGTTATTGTGCTAGGGGTAGCAGATTTGTGGAGTTTTTGTTTGTTTAAGGGGAGATGGCTTAATGCTTTGCTGTGTATCTTTTGAATAATGAAATTATTAGATGCCTTTTTCATAAATGTTGTAATTAGTTTTTCCAGTCAGATGACTTCTTTTTAATAAGGTTTCTTTTTATTTTTTGGTGCAAAATTTTCTAATTTTTATCTTTCCTGTGATTGATTAATGACTCTTAAGCTTAGAAAAAACCTGTCTTCCTTCAGAATTACAATAAAGGCCATTTCCTTCTCTCTCTCACATTTTTATATTAGGAATTTTAAGAAATATCATCTTTATTAGTGTTAGAATTTATTTCAGTTTTATGGTGTGAGATAACTAAATTAACCATCATCTCCTGCTCCCCTGATTGTTAACTAGTTGTTATAACACCATTAACTAACCTATCCCTGCTTTTCTTATGTTGGTTTGCCATGTCTAAGACATTTTATTACATACTTATCTAAGAAAATGACATTCTAATGTATTAGATTCTTTTTAATGAGTTTTTGTTCTTGACAAATTACGGGAATTTAATTTTGTAGATCTAATTTTCCCTCTTATTTTTCAGAATTTTCCTTGTTATCACCATTATCTACCTGTTTATAATCCTAGAAAAATTTTAGAAACGTCATAATTTTAGAAATCTTATTGATTTTTTTTTATTAAAATTGCAGCAGCAGCAGTTTATATATTAATTTGAGCAAGAACTGACTGATTTATAATAGTTTATGTGCTTGGGAATGTATGTTTCTCTCACCTTTTTAGACGTGTTTTCCTAACAAAGTTATGTGTTTCCTATTAAGATTATTCTTAGATATTTTGTATTTTTAATTGAAGATATAAGATCTCCTTTGAAAATATTACTTACAAAGAAGTTATTGGTAGTATTTAAGGATGCTGTTGGTTTTTTTACTTCCCTGCCACCAAATGTCCTCAATATAATAATACTATATTATGTTCTATCATTTTGGTAGTTTTATTTGATTCTTTGGGACAGTTATAATTCTTGCAAGTTATTTCTTATATTTCATTACCAATGTATCATTGTAATTGACACCTTGGCATACTTTGAAATGAAGCGGTTTTCCATAGTACTGTTCTATTGTGATAACCTAAATAGGTACATTAAGCATTCTTTTTGATTGACGTATAAAATTCCAAAGCTCAGATTTTGAAGAGCTGATATGTTTGGGCTGAGATCAGAAGGAAAAAGAGCAAAATGTATTTTGATTTATTGTTTTGTAGGCTGAAACTTATCAGTAATAATAACATTCTTTTGTAGTTTAAAGGATTTGATCCAAATCAGCTAAGTGTCGCTACATTACTGTTTGAGGGGGACCGTGAGAAGGTTCTTCAGCATGAGAAACAAGTGTATGACATCGCTGCAAAATTTGGGTATGGCTTTAAGTTCATAATGCCAAGAGAAAGTTAAACTGAAATTCTGGTATCTCCAAGCAATTGTTAACGTACTCTTTTAAATATTAAATTTGTGTTCATAAATGACAGTCAAAATGTTGTGTTGGTTTGTAGGAAGCTAAATTGGTATGTTGCTCTGACCATTCTAATCTTATACATGACATAATGAGTCTTTTATTGTATTTTCTCATTAATGATAATTTTATAACTGTTTGTTGTGCTAAGTGAAGTAGAAAAAAGCTCAGTCATGTTGCTCTTTAGTGGTCATAGTATATGTATAAAACATGCTATGTTTTTAAAAGGAAATTGTGTTTAATCAAAACTGTTTGATAAATTATCTGTACTCCACCCCCTGTCACTTACTGTTTTGTGCTAGTATAAAGAAATAGAAAACATTTCACATTTATAACCAACTGAATAATGATTGGGTGGTTTCTGTCTGTCTGTTTGATGGATTATAAGATTGATGGATGAGAGCTATAGTGAAAATGCCATTTATCAAGACTACCATTTCCTTCCTTTCATTTTTAAGTACATAATAAACTGCCAGTTTTTTGGATACCAGTCTTTTTTTTTTCTTCCTAATTTCAGAAGTTGAAATATATCATACACATTATCTTTAATCTGGGTTCTATGTAAATATTTACTTTTATCCTCCCCCCCACCCCCGCTTTTTTTTGCTGTTCTTTATGAGAACAAATGAACACTTAATTTGGAGCCATGTATCTTAGAATACTCCGCTTTTATGCGCTTTCCACATATATAATATTCAGTCCTTTGTCTTAGGGTTTTCTGAACTTAGTATTAAAGTGTAGTATTCTTAAGAGAAAAAGATCTCGGGTTTAATTTTTAGTGTACCTTTGAATTGTGCTTGATTATTGCAAAATTATCTTCTAGTTTTATTTTTGCCCTCTTCTAAAACTGGCTAGTGGAATTATACTTTTTTTTTTTTTTTTTTTTTAGTAAAAGCTGAAA
>SJYC01126630.1:0-15300 GCA_006408675.1 Madoqua kirkii
TAAGCAGGGTGACAATATACAGGCTTGATGTATTCCTTTTCCTATTTGAAACCAGTCTGTTGTTCCATGTCCAGTTCTAACTGTTGCTTCCTGCTTAGATGTATTTCAATTGTTGCTTTATCATTGAAGAATTTAAAATCTTATTCTACATCAAAGTCAACATTTCAAGTTTACTATACTCATGGCCATCCAAGTTCACTGAGATACAACACTTCCTTCAGTCTGTTTGTGTTGCTATCTCATAGGTTTTATCTCAAGATGCAAGTATCTATTAACATATATTAGGGAAATTTGTCATTTTATTTGTACTGCTCATGTATATTTATGATCTCTATTAAAATACTTTTTATATTGTAATCTTTCATATTTATAGGAATTGAATATAAGGCTACAACCTCTTTCTGAAGAATAGTGTTTTGGGAGATGTTACCTTACATTAGGGTACATAGTGGTGTGATATATTATTTTACAAGAAAGTTTCTGCTTGCATGGTTTACTCCTTACAGTTCATTCTTCTAGAATTAATTTTCATAAGTTATTGGGATTCTAACAGTTCTTCTCAATAAAAATTTAAATGCCAACTTTTCCTTATGGAACAGCCTGGAATAACTTGTATAAGCAGCCAGCCCTGTGGCATTTACTCCATGCTGGCATTGCAGTTACTTGTATAAGCATCTTCCACCATCTACCAAACCATAAGGACTAGGGGGTAGGGGAGAAGAGGTATAATGACTTATTTTTTAGAGTACAAGTTTCACAAACATTTATTAAATAAGTGAATGAATCAATGAGTGGATAAGCTAAAAAAATCTATTGCCCATGATCTTTAAAGGTGAAGAAAAAAATCTAATATTCACATATGCCAAAGTGCTTTACATAGATTGCCTTATTCGGTCTTTCTAATAATCCAATGAAGTTTGTTAATAGCATCTTTATTTTAAAGAAGGAGTAAGCCATTCTCAGAAAAGTTCAATAATTTATGTAAGGGTATCAGCCTGGTAAAATCAGCTTCAGATTTGTCTTAACCCCCAAATGTCTTAACCTCTTTCCACTGGACTCCAGTCTCTGTAATTTCTTGTTCTTGAGTAATCCTGAAAACTCTTTAGACTCAATTTAATGTCTACACCCTTTCCATTTTTTAGCGAATCTTCATTTTCCAAGTAAAGTAAGTTATAGACCTGGGAACAGACTTAGTGATATCAAAACACTTACTGTTACATATGAGCTGCCTAAAGAATCCAAATAGGTTTTCACAGCATCTATTTCTATTAAATAGCTTGCAGAAGAGTTAGAAGATGACAGTTTTAGAGATTTTATATTTTCTCCTCCAAAATAAAAAACTTAGGATAAGAGAGCTGCTATAACATGCCAGGTGTTAGGTGTATACTTTAGATGAAAGCAATTTATAATAACATTTGGAAATGTTTTTTAGAAAATAGAGAAAAATAGTCTTCTCAGGGATCACTTACTGTTACATATGAGCTGCCTAAAGAATCCAAATAGGTTTTCACAGCATCTATTTCTATTAAATAGCTTGCAGAAGAGTTAGAAGATGACAGTTTTAGAGATTTTATATTTTCTCCTCCAAAATAAAAAACTTAGGATAAGAGAGCTGCTATAACATGCCAGGTGTTAGGTGTATACTTTAGATGAAAGCAATTTATAATAACATTTGGAAATGTTTTTTAGAAAACAGAGAAAAATAGTCTTCTCAGGGACTGCTTTGTTTAGATATGATCCTTTGTGTGTCTGCCATAAACATTTGGGTTTCTTGAAATATTACTGATGCCCTAGCTCCCGTGGCAATAAAGATCCATGAGGTCATTTAGTGGGGACGACCATTGGGTGAGCTTTTAGTTAATCTAGACATAGTGCCTGGAAGTTACTTGGAGCACCACATCTATTCTCCCTTGCTCAGCACAATGCAGGGAATGGGCTCTCAAGTTTGAAGGTGATGCTGTCACCTCTGAGGCTCAGCCCTCATGAGTGGCTGACTGTGTGTCATCTGGTCTGGGTCCTATGGCTTGAAATCAAGGGAGGTAAGAAATGCCAGCACTTACCTGTCTTTTTATAATGAACTCGCTTTTCTGGTCTAATGGGTTTATCCTTTGCTAAAATGCAAATGATCATGGAAAAGGTGACTTTAAAACGTGTCAGTCAATGATCTCTTACAGCCAGAGCTGCATAATGGTTTTCTCCCTTGTGCAAACTCTAAAAGTGGTAGTGGCTGTCAAGAGCGCTGCATTAGGAAGAATTATGAGGCTATTCCTGGGCTCAACAGGAAAGAAGTGTGTGATGGATGGGAGATGGCCACTGCGGGCACAGGATGCCTAGGGTGGTGGCGGCCCATGGGCCAGGCATTTATGGGTCCTGATTTAGTGTGAGTGAGATGGTCATACCTTACCTGATAGCAAAGTTGAAGAGAGAAAAATAATTTAAAAACACTTTCTAAATGAATTTCCTAATAAAGATCAGGAAGGAAGAAAGGAAAGGGAACAGGGGCTTCTGAAGAAAAGTTTCCTATTTGCTGACTTTGCAGAGGGCAGGCCCCTACTCAAATCTTTCTCTTAGGGTTCTTTTTAACCAGCCAGGAAGCTCTAAAGCCACAGCTGCTCAGCAGCATTACCACATTATTCAGTGGTTGCTAACTTTTAAACTCTCTAAAAGTTCTCAGATCTCACACATTCATGAGTGTGAAAGTCATTCAGTCATGTCTGACTCTTTGCAACCCCATGGCCTATATAGTCCATGGAATTCTCCAGGCCATATATCTGGAGTGGGTAGCCTTTACGTTCTCAAGGGGATCTTCCCAATTCAGGGAGCAAACCCAGGTCTCCCACATTGCAGGCAGATTCTTTACCAGCTGAGCCACAAAGGAAGCCCCTCACACATTCATAGCTGTGATTTTAATACATCATTTGAGAGCTTACATGGTATGAAGAGAGACATCATGAAATAAAGCCTTTATCACAACCATCCCAACACACACCACAAAAATCCCAAGCCTACACACTAGGAGCCCCCTCTTTTTTTCCTAGAAGTGAGTACAATGTTCACAATTCCATACCTGTAAACTGGTGTAAAATTCAAGTAATATTTGCGCTAAATTTTCTAGGCACAGATCCTAGAGGCTGACCAAGTTTAGATGTCTCCTAGGCAATATTGTTGTCTCTTTGGTAGGGGGGTACAGGGATTTTATTTTTACTGAAGCATACTTACTTTACAATGTGTTAGTTTCAAGTGTACAGAAAAGTGATTCAGTTTTATATGTATGTGTGTGTGTGTGTGCATGCACGCAAGCTCAGTTGTTATGTCTGACTGTGAGCTCATGGACTACAGCTGCCAGGCTCCCTGTCCATGGAATTTTCCAGGCAAGAATACTGGAGTGGGTTGCCATTTCTTTGTGTGTGTGTGTGTGTATGTGTGTGTGTATGTTCCTTTTTAAATTCCATTACAGGTTATTACAAAATACTGAGTAGAGTTCCTGTGCTATAATGTAGGTCCTTGTTGTTTACCTATTTCATATATATGAATAGTAGTGTGTATATATTAATCCCAATCTCCTAATCTATCTCTAACCACCACCTCCTTTGGTAACCAATACCGTTGTCTTTTCATAAAGAGCTACCCCTCTCTAACCTTCTTCCCCACACCCCAGGACTTCGTTTTCCCATTTTTCTACTACATAGCTTGTGTGTGCTAAGTCGCTTCAGTTATGTCCAACTCTTTTTGACCCTGTGTATTGTAGCTTACCAGGCTCCTCTGTCCATGTGAATTTCCAGGCAAGTCCTTTACTACTAGTGCTGCTGGGAAGCCCTTAACAAATGCCAGTTAGAACAAAATAATACAGACTCAGAGATTGTCATACTGAGTGAGGTAAGTCAAAGACAAATATCATGACAAATATGATCACTTATATGTGGAATTAAAAAAAAATGATACAAATGAACTTACCAACAGAAATACACTCACAGACACAGAAAACAAACTTATGGTTACCAAGTTGGACAGGATATATTGGGAGATTGGGAGTCACATGCTTGTTATCTAGTCACTAAGTCATGTATGATTCTTTTGCAACCTCATGGACTGTAGCCTGCCAGGTTCCTCTGTCTATGGGATTTCCCAGGCAAGAATATTGGAGTGGGTTGTCAATTTCTTCTCCAGGGGATCTTTCTGACCCAGGGATCAAACCCAAGTCTCCTGCACTGGCAGACAGATTCTTTAACCCTGAGCCTAGGTGACTAATAAGGATCACTTATAGCACAGGGAACTCTATTCAGTACTCTGTAATGACCTATATGGGAAAAGAATCTGACAAAGTGTGGACCTATGTATGTGTATAACTGACTTTGCTGAACAGCAAAAACTAACAACATTGTAAATCAACTATACTCCAATGAAATAATTTTTTTAGAGAAGCCTCAAAAAAAACAAACAAACAAACAAACAAAAAAAGGATTGCCAAATGTAAACTGTTGTAGAGAGAATGGAAAAACAACAAGGTCTGACTGTAAAACATGGGGAATTATATTATCTTGTGATAAACTATAATGGAAAAGAACATGTATACATATAACTAAATCACTGTACAGCAGAAATTAACAACATTGTAAATCAGTTATATTTCATTAAAATAAATTTTTTAAAAAGTGAATTGCCAGAAACTCTGGAAACACTCATTTCTTGCCCCTCTCTTTTTTTACCCTAAAACAGCAGGAGGTGAAGGAGGTAGAAGATCCCTATGGTCATTGCAAATGAAATTCCTCTTATTCTTTTGGACATTAGGACACCTTCTACTACCATCCCTAGGGCGGATAATAGACAAACTGTCACTTCCAATTTGTTTTAAATTCTCATTTGTGTGAGTTTTTAGTCCCTTTAAATGCAGATTAGTGTGCTCTGGACCCAAGCTGGAGCCTGGCAGTGTGACTAGAGCCACTGGATTCTACAAATATTAATATAGGCAAATTTGGATGTTATTCAGATAATTACTCAGTCCCTGCTCTTTGAGAAGGGGAACAGGCCTAGGGTGAGTATACCTCTGCAGTGAATTTTGAAGCTTATTTCTGCCTCTCCACAGTTGAGGATGTTTTTGCCTGCAGCCCATGCTCAGCATTCAGTCATATACAGACACCCACTGTATGCCGGGTGTGGACACGGTAGGATCTCTGGTTCCTGTCAGTAGGCTTTTTGGAAATCATTTCTAATTCACCTCTTCAACATCTATAAATTGCTTCTAGCATCTATAAATTGTTACTCAGTTCAGTTCAGTCGCTCAGTCGTGTCTGACTCTTTGCAACCCCATGAATCGCAGCACGCCAGGCCTCCCTGTCCATCACTATCTCCCGGAGTTCACTCAGACTCACACACATCGAGTCCGTGATGCCATCCAGCCATCTCATCCTCTGTCGTCCCCTTCTCCTCCTGCCCCCAATCCCTCCCAGCATCAGAGTCTTTTCCAATGAGTCAACTCTTTGCATGAGGTGGCCAAAGTACTGGAGTTTCAGCTTTAGCATCATTCCTTCCAAAGAAATCCCAGGGCTGATCTCCTTCAGAATGGACTGGTTGGATCTCCTTGCAGTCCAAGGGACTCTCAAGAGTCTTCTCCAACACCACAGTTCAAAAGCATCAATTCTTTGGCACTCAGCCTTCTTCACAGTCCAACTCTCACATCCATACATGACCACAGGAAAAACCATAGCCTTGACTAGACGGACCTTAGTTGGCAAAGTAATGTCTCTGCTTTTGAATATACTATCTAGGTTGGACATAATTTTTCTTCCAAAGAGTAAGCGTCTTTTAATTTCATGGCTGCAGTCACCATCTGCAGTGAATTCCGAGCCCCCAAAAATAAAGTCGGACAGTGTTTCCACTGTTTCCCCATCTATTTCCCATGAAGTGATGGGACCAGATGCCATGATCTTTGTTTTCTGAATGTTGAGCTTTAAGCCAACTTTTTCTCTTTCTTCTTTCACTTTCATCAAGAAGCTTTTTAGCTCCTCTTCACTTTCTGCCATAAGGATGGTGTCATTTGCATATCTGAAGTGCTTGATATTTCTCTCAGCAATTTTGATTCCAGCTTGTGCTTCTTCCAGTCCAGCGTTTCTCATGATGTACTCTGCATAAAAGTTAAATAAGCAGGGTGACAATATACAGCCTTGACGTACTCCTTTTCCTATTTGGAACCAGTCTGTTTTTCCATAGCCTCTATAAATTGCTTCAAACAAAGTTTCTCTCAGTATTTTAAACTAGGATATTCTCCCTATTAAAAAAGTGTTATCAAACATGCATCTCTTTTGTGGTAAAATTCACACATCATACAATTCTCAACTTTTTAGCCATTAAGTAAAAGAAGCCAGACACAAAAGGCCCCACAGACAGTATAATTCCGAAGGAAATATCCAGAATAGGCAAATTTACAGAGACAGAAAGTTGACAGATGGTTTCCAGGGGTAGAGAATGCCTTATCACCTTCCAAAGGCCATCTTCCACCTCCAAATACCATCACATTAAGGGTTAAGATTTCAACATATGATTAAGGGAAGGGTAATGCAAATATTGAGTCCATAACAGTTCCTAATTACCCCCCTTTACAATACATTGTATTTTGTAAAATATATAGCCTTATATAATGCATTATACTAGTCTCCTCCTTTAGACAAATGCTGGTTTCTCAGAGCTGCCTTAAAGAATGGTATTTGGAAAGAAAGTGTCCCAAAGAGTAGACTGCTTAGTGGGAAGAGTTTCCCTTTGGGGTGATGATTATGCAATGTTGCAACATAATGTTCAAAATGCCACTCAGTTGTACAGATTAAAATGTTTGTTTTTAATTTACATTCAAAGTATTAAAAATTAATTATATGTACAGATAAAAGAGTTGTTGCTACCAAGTGCTTAATAATGTGGCTACAAGGAGAATGCACTGAGGGTTAAAAGTGTTTTTCCTGTGTGTACTAGATGCATTTGGATTCTCACTTAGTGACTTGAAGCTAAAAACCTCTCTGTCAAGTAGTAATGATAATCCCAGTGTCTCCTTCTTTCACTTTTGGCCTGGGATTTATTGAGGTGTTTTCTGTAAAGTGCTCAGCACAGGGCTTGGCACTTAGTGTGTGAATCCAATTAATAACATGCTGCAATAAAATAAATAGTATAGAAATCTGGAGACAAAGCCAGAAGTGGCTCCCTCTTGGTGAGGACAACCCAAAGAGCTGGGCTCTGAAGGCATGGCAAAGCCTAGACACTGAGGACAGAAGGGAGACAGAATGATGGTGGAGAAGGCAGTGTGTAGCAGAATTAACCTGTAAATACTCATTAGTTGACATTCACCCACACTGAGAATCAAAAAGCATAAGGAAGCGTGGTTTGCCCCAGATCTGGGACATCATTGAGAGTTTGGGGAATGTAACTCAGTTTCAGCTTCTCTCTGTGTGAGAAGCAAGAACAGTTCTCTCTAACCTGGCAAAGATGCCAAACTCAGGGAGCACAGAGACCAGAAGAGAATGGTTTTGCCTGGTACAACATCCGTGAAATTCTCCTAACAGACTGGTGACTTGCAGCCAGGTTTCAAGCCCGAGCAGAAGCGTGTTTACTTAAAAACAACAGCAGAGTAAAGCAAGAGAATTTGGCTGTTCTAGCTACTTCTGATGTTAAAACATCTGCGCTGTGGAGGTCTTAGTAGCTTAGGAATTAGTGGGCAGCAGATGCTCACATTATAGCATATGAACAAAGGAAAGTGGCCCTTGACCAAGTTCATTGTTTCCATTAAACTATTTTTAAGATTTCTTGGGGAAAAAAGGCTTGTCCTGGTTTAAAGGTAAAGTATACTAGTATTCCAAAAAGGAACTTGCCAGTCCAGAGAAATCAGTCTTTTGTCTAACTACTTGGATTTCTATACCTCACAGTTTTTTCTTTGGCAGTTGAAACTTCCTTCATCTCAGGAATTCTTTTCCCTTTACAGCAAGAAGCCAAAACCACATCAAAGCACACCTCCCCAACAGAAGCCTCTGACCTTAGCCTACGATGGAGACTTAGACATGTAACCTGAAAAAAGAAATCCAAATGTAGACATCAACTGCCTTAACCGCTTTCTATTTTGTAGCTCTCAGACTTCTCAGTTTTTTGAGGAATCTCATGGTGTGATATACTGGGCAGAATACAAATAATGCAAAAGTAATATTGCCTCAACTTCATTTGGACATGGAGTCAAGAATTATTAGGTCTGCCATTTTGCTTTCCAGTTGTTTGTGGGTGTGAGTGTTTAATGTTTTTGATTTTCCCAAGGGACCTGAAAACCCTTCTCTTCCTGTTTGGAAATGAGAGGAAGAAAACATGATGGAATTCCCACAGACTTAAGTAAATTTTATCCTCAGCAGCATGACGACAATCCGGAGAGGCCAAGGCTTTTACTGTAAATGATCAGTCTGACATTGCATTCTTATGCACTATATTAGTGCAAATCCTTATTCTTCCCATACTTCAACACTGAGTTTTCTAAAACTTACATTGGTTCAAAGACTTCCAAATTGGCTTGCCTATTTTCATGAACACAGAGAGAATGGGTTACCATTTCAGAAATTCTGAGTTTTTACCTTTACAAATTATATTTTGTTTTGTAGCCAGGAGGACGATGCTACTTCATGGGTTGTATCTAATGAAAACAAATGAAATGTGTGTAGTTGCTGGACTAGATGAAAGCTAGGTGGTTTTGAATGAAATGTGTATTGGATGTTAGGGTGTACAAATGAAATCAGAGGTTATATTGGAAAAAAGAGGTAAATTATTTAATTACTAAAACTGTATTTTAACAAAAACTTTACCATGCAGATATAGCATTAGCCACACACAGTTGTAATTCAGTTTAATGATGACAAACTGCTTTTGTAATTTCAATTTTCTTATCTGAATATTTATAAATTCTTTTTTTTGAATTTAATTATCTGACCCATTTAATATACATCTAACACCAATCCTGTTTGTAGCAAGTCTTGCTTTTATAAGGTTTCAATAATATCTAAAACAACACATGAAAAAGCTGAAACCATTTTATGAAGATGAATGTTTGTAATCGTAGATGTTGAAAAGTAAGAAGGTGCCATCTTGTGGTATGGACTTGTATTTATAACAAATAAAGTGTTCAAGAGACCAAAATGTTGACTGTTGTAGACTTATTCCCTACTCAACAGCCCATGGAGTGGGTTGCCATTTCCTTCTCCAGGGATGATTTGACAAAGACAGCTTTAATAAGAGCTTCCCCATGTCACTATTTTAGAGGGTGACAGCTCAAATCACAGA
This sequence comes from Madoqua kirkii, assembly GCA_006408675.1. Lineage (NCBI taxonomy): Eukaryota > Metazoa > Chordata > Mammalia > Artiodactyla > Bovidae > Madoqua > Madoqua kirkii. The sequence continues at coordinate 9,295 of SJYC01126630.1, forward strand.
CAGAGAAAAGGATTCTTTCCCTGCATGCTCAACACTATTGGTTACACTGTGAAATGGAGACAAGCATGATTACACAGAGTAGCTCTGAAGGCATATTTAAAGCTTAGCTAACATTAGAACAAACCACTGTGTAATATTGCACACACTGATATGTAAATGAACTGGGTGGCCTGAGAAAATGGAAATGTTAGAAATATGATACAGTGAGCAAGTTAGAGAATGGTTTTACTTGTATTGGGACTTTTGCTTTTGCTAATCATTTTAACACTAATTGATTTTCTTCAATGGCACCATGGTTTTACATTTAAAAAAGTCAATGAAGAGAATAGTTGATGTGAATATTGTGGTTGAGGGGACAATTCGTAGAGTTGTCCTTTCATTATTTCACTTAGGCTAAAAAGCTTCAGAAGACTTCCTGGTAGCCCAAGAGATCCTGCATCAGAGATCAAATCCTAGCTATGCCTTTTGCTGCCTGTGTGATCATGATCCTGTGCAAGGATGCTGAGTTCTCTCCATCTCAGTTGTGTGACCCACAAAATGAGATAATGAAATTATTTTTCTCCTAAGGTAGACATTGGGATTCCGGTTCAAGATGCTGCTGCTGCTACTGCTGCTAAGTCGCTTCAGTCATGTCTGACTCTGTGCGACCCCATAGACAGCAGCTCACCAGGCTCCCCCGTCCCTGGGATTCTCCAGGCAAGAATACTGGAGTGGGTTGTCATTTCCTTCTCCAATGCATGAAAATGAAAAGTGAAAGTGAAGTCGCTCAGTGGAGTCGACTCTTAGCAACCCCATGGACGGCAGCCTACCAGGCTCCTCTGTCCATGGAATTTTCCAGGCAAGAATACTGGAGTGGGTTGCCACTGCCTTCTGGCCACATAGAATTCTGAGCTTACCTGCTCCCACAAACATGCCAAATCTATAGCTCCCTATGGAACAATCTTCCACAAGAAATCCAAAAACCAGGTGAGTGACTCCTAACATCAGGCACACAAGAAAAAAATGCACATCAGAACAGGTAGGAGACACTGAGACACAACCTCTCCGTAAGTTCCACCTCTGGTGCAATCTTCCTCAGTAGGGAAAACATCCCTCAGGTTCTGAGAAGTAAAGCTTGAACCTCACCTTTGGTACCCAAACTTTTAAGATTGTCACCTAAGAGGTCTTCAAAACCTCTAACTTTGAAAATTAACAGGGCTGCGACTACAAAACCATAGGAAATGAAGAAACAGTATTTAAAGAGCTTGCACAAACTTACTGTGGCCACCTTCAAGGCAGCACTCAACTGAAGAGTCCAGAATTTCTGTGAAAGAGGCCCATCTGCAGATCTTAAAACTTTGGCCTGAAGGATAAGCCTCTAATTTAATCCACATCTAGAGGCTAAACGAAATACTCTCCAAAGGCCATGGAGACTGGTAGGCATTATTTTTGAACTCTCCCTCTGTCCAACCCCAGGTTTCCAGTATCACCTGGAAAGGAGCTTGTTTATGCGTCTGGAACTCTGGCCTTTACAGCGGCCATCCAGGCATGCTGCTCATCTTGACTCTGGTAAGCCAGTGGGGCTTACATTAACAGGTCCCATAGGACTATAACAGAAAGATTTCTTAATCAGCTTCCCCCCAACCAGAACACAGCACAGAAGCAGCAGACAGAAATGCCAAGTCATTCCATGAAAGAAAACTATTCCCCTATTTTTGTAGCTGTCATCTGAGATGCAGGCATACATTTAGGAGCCAATTGCAACCCTTTTTGGAGACCAGGGAGGCTAGGTTCAGTTCAGTTCAGTCACTCGGTCATGTCTGACTGTTTGCAACCCCATAGAGTGCAGCATGCCAGGCCTCCCTATCCATCACCACCTGCCAGAATTTACTCAACTCATGTCCATTGAATCTGATGCCATCCAACCATTTCATCCTTTGCCATCCCCATCTCCTCCTGCCTTCGATCTTTCCCAGCATCAGGGTCTTTTCAAATGAGTCAGCTCTTCACATCAGGTGGCCAATGTATTGGAGTTTCAGCTTCAGCATCAGTCCTTCCAATGAATATTCAGGACTGATTTCCTTTAGGATGGACTGGTTGGATCTCCTTGCTGTTCAAGGGACTCTCAAGAGTCTTCAACACCATAGTTCAAAAGCATCAATTCTTCAGTGCTCAGCTTTCTCTATAGTCCAACTCTCAAATACACACATGACTACTGGAAAAACCATATCTTTGACTAGATGGACCTGTGTTAGCAAAGTAATATCTCTGCTTGTTAATATGCTGTCTAGATTGGCCATAACTTTTCTTCCAAGGAGTAAGCGTCTTTTAATTTCATGGCTGCAGTCACCATCTGCAGTGAATTTGGAGCCCAGAAAAAGAAAGTCAGACATTGTTTCTTCATCTGTTTGCCATGAAGTGATGGGACCAGATGCTATAATCTTAGTTTTTTGAATGTTGAGCTTTAAGCCAACTTTTTCACTCTCCTCTTTCACCTTCATCAAGAGGCTCTAAAGTTCTTCTTCACTTTCTGCCATAAGGGTGGTGTCATCTGCATATCTGAGGTTACTGATATTTCTCCCAGCAATCTTGATTCCAGCTTGTGCTTCATACACCCCAGTGTTTCTCATGATGTACTCTGCATATAAGTTAAATAAGCAGAGTGACAATATACAGCCTTGATGTACTCCTTTCGCTATTTGGAACCAGTCTGTTGTTCCATGTCCAGTTCTAACTGTTGCTTCTTGATCTAGTATCTCCAAAAAGGAGCTTCTGCACATGCCAGGCACTCCAGCTTTTGTGGCTACTGCCCAGATGACATATCACTTGTCAACCTGGCTCTGGTGATCAGTGCAGCTTATTGTTCATGGGATCACCATGAGGATAGCAAACAAAGAAAGAATTCTTAATTGTCTGTTATCCCAGGGCTAAGTGCAGAAAGGAGAAGCAGAAATGTCCATCTCATTCTTTTGCTGGCAGAGGTATTGCTATTGCTAAGTCACTTCAATCGTGTCTGACTCTGTGCGACCCCATAGATGGCAGCCCACCAGGCTCCCCCGTCCCTGGGATTCTCCAGGCAAGAACACTGGAGTGGGTTGCCATTTCCATCTCCAATGCATGAAAGTGAAAGGTGAAAGTGAGGTCGCTCAGTCATGTCCGACTTAGTGACCCCATGGACTGTAGCCTACCAGGCTCCTCCATCCATGGGATTTTCCAGGCAAGAGTACTGGAGTGGGGTCCCATTATCTACTCATTTTTAAAGTTGCTACTTGCACACCTAGCAACCATTCATTCATCCTGAATGTGTTACCTGAGATACTCTCAGTTGCTGCTGCTGCTAAGTCGCTTCAGTCATGTCTGACTCTGCAACCTCATAGACGGGGGCCCACTGTCTCTGGGACTCTCACTTGAGACCCTGATAAATCTTGGCAACCCTGAACTATTGGTGACCACTAAAAACAAAGTAGGCTAAATGGACAACCAAAAAGGTTTGGAAAAGAACCAAGAAAGGTCAGGTTGAATACAATGTTTCATCTTCTACACAAAACCAGTTTTTCAAGACTGGGAAAGAGAAGGACTAGAAACCAACACAGAGAATCAAGGAAAGCAAAATAACAGAGGAGTGTTTTTCAAATGAGAGAACAAGAAAATCCCTCAGAAAAGACCTTAATGAAATTGGAGACAAATTATTTACCTGATAAAGAGTTCAAGATAATCATTGTAATGACTGCATTTCAAGGTCCAGAGAATAATGCATGAACAAACTGAGAGTTTCAACAAAAGACAGAAAATATAAGACTGTATAAACAAAAGTCACATAGCTACTGGATACAGTAACTGAACTAGAAACTGAGTTCAACAATGGATGATATGAAATGGAAGACTAGACCAGCAAACTTGAAGACACATAAATTTATCAAACAGAGTAACACAAAGAAAAACATGAAAAATAGTGAAGATATCTTAAGGGCGTATGGGACAAAATAAGAGGAACAAATTTTCATTATAGGGTTCCCAAAAGGAGAGATGGAGTAAAGGGCAGAAAACATTTAAATAAATAATCTGAATAATAAATGAGCTGAAAATGTCCCTAAACCTGGGGAAGGAAACAGATGTGTAGATCCAGGAAGTCTAAATTTTTCCAAATAGGGCGAACACAGAGAAACCCAAGCCAGGGCACATTATACTTACAGTGTCAAAAACTAAAGAAAGGAAGAATCTTACAAAGAAACAAGAGAAAAAAACATGTTAGATACAGGAATCCTATAAGACTATCAGCAATTTTCAGTAGAAACTTTGCAGGCCAAATGGGAGTGGTATGATATATTGAAAGTACTGGGAAAAAAAAAAAAAGCTACCAAGAAAGAATACCCAGCAAATCTGTGCTTCAGAATCAAAGGAAAGATAAAAAGTTTCCAGACCAGCAAAAGCTAAAGGAGTTCACCACCACTAGAAAAGTGGCCTTACAAGAAATGTTAAGGAACTTTCTTAAGTTAAAACAAAATGATGTTAATTAGTAATAGGAAAATGTATGCAAATATAAATCTTACTGCTGCTACTAAGTCACTTCAGTCGTGTCCAACTCTGTGCGACCCCACAGATGGCAGCTCACCAGGCTCCACCATCCCTGGGATTCTCCAGGCAAGAACACTGGAGTGGGTTGCCATTTCCTTCTCCAAGGCATGAAAGTGAAAAGTGAAAGTGAAGTCGTTCAGTAAGTGTCCAACTCTTTGTGATCCCATGGACTGCATCCTACCAGGCTCCTCCGTCCATGGGATTTTCCAGGCAAGAGTACTAGAATGGGTTGCCATTGCCTTCTCCAATAAATCTTACTGGTAGAGGGAAATACACAGTAAAACAATAATGTGGTGAAGTTGAGGGGTTAATAATTTATAAAGGTAGTATAAAGTCAAAAGACAAAAATAGTAGAAATACCTGTAACTACAATCTGTTAAATGATATGATACCACTAATGGCAGAAAGCGAAGAGGAACTAAAAAGCCTCTTGATGAGGGTAAAAGAAGAGAGTGAAGAAGCTGGCTTAAAACTCAACATTCAAAAAACTAAGATCGTGGCATCTGGCCCCATCACTCCCATAACAAATAAATGAGGAAAAACTAGAAACAGTGATAGACTTTATTTTCTTGGGGTCCAAATCACTCTGGACAATAATTGAAACCATGAAGTTAAAAGAGGCTCACCCCTTGGAAGAAGAGCTATGACAAACCTAGACAGTGTTTTAAAAAGCAAAGATATCACTTTGCCAATCACCAATGTTCATATAGTCAAAGCTATGTTTTTTTCTGATAGTCATGTGTGGATGTGAGAGTTGGACCATAAAGAAGGCTAAGGGCCACAGAATTGTTGCTTTCAAACTGTGGTGCTAGAAAAGACCCTTGGACAGCAAGGAAATCAAACCAGTCAATCCTAAAGGAAATCAACTCGAAATATTCATTGGAAGGTTGGATGCTGAAGGTGAAACTGCAGTACTTTGGCCACCTGATGCAAAGAGCTGACTCACTGAAAAAGATTCTGTTGCTGGGAAAGATTGAGGGCAGAGGAGAAGAGGGATGACAGAGAATGAGATGGTTGGATAGCATCACTAACTCAAAGAACATGAGTTTGAGCAAACTCCAGGAGATAGGGAAGGACAGGGAAGCCTGGCATGCTGCAGTCCATGGAATTGCAGAATCAGATATGACTTAGAGACTGAAAAAATGCAAGTAAAAATACTGTAAACTGTGACATCAAAATCAGAGTGTGTGAGAGGAGGGGTAAATAGGTAGCACTCTAGAATGTGTTATGATAATGTTATGAGCTAAAATAGGCTTATAAATATAAGTTGTTATATGTAAGCCTCATGGTAACTACAAAACAAAAACCAAGAGCAGATATACTAAGGAGAAAGAAATTTAAGCATACCACTACAGAAGTCATTCAATCACAAGGGAAGAGAGTAAAAGTAGAATGAGGAAATGAATTAGAAAAGAGAATACAATTAAGAAAATGACAATGAGTCTATACCTA
>SJYC01126633.1:0-21437 GCA_006408675.1 Madoqua kirkii
CTCAGGGTTGATCTCCTTCAGAATGGACTGGTTAGATCTCCTTGCAGTCCAAGGGACTCTCAAGAGTCTTCTCCAACACCATAGTTCAAAAGCATCAATTCTTTGGCTCTCAGCCTTCTTCACGTTCCAACTCTCACATCCATACATGACCGCTGGAAAAACCATAGCCTTGACTAGACGGACCTTAGTTGGCAAAGTAATGTCTCTGCTTTTCAATATACTGTCTAGGTTGGTCATAACTTTTCTTCCAAGGAGTAAGCATCTTTTCATTTCATGGCTGCAGTCACCATCTGCACTGATTTTGGAGCCCCCAAAAAGAAAGTCTGACACTGTTCACACTGTTTCCCCATCTATTTCCCATGAAGTGATGGGACTGGATGCCATGATCTTCGTTTTCTGAATGTTGAGCTTGAAGCCAACCTTTTCACTTTCCTCTTTCACTTTCATCAAGAGGCTTTTTAGATCCTCTTCACTTTCTGCCATAAGGGTGGTGTCGTCTGCATATCTGAGGTTATTGATATTTCTCCCAGCAATCTTGATTCCACCTTGTGCTTCTTCCAGTCCAGAGTTTCTCATGATGTACTCTGCATAGAAGTTAAATAAGCAGGGTGACAATATACAGCCTTGACGTACTCCTTTTCCTATTTGGAACCAGTCTGTTGTTCCATGTCCAGTTGCTTCCTGACCTGCATACAGGTTTCTCAAGAGGCAGGTCAGGTAGTTTGATATTCTCATCTCTTTCAGAATTTTCCACAGTTTATTGTGATCCACACAGTCAAAGGCTTTGGCATAGTCAATAAAGCAGAAATAGATGTTTTTCTGGAACTCTCTTGCGTTTTCGATGATCCAGTGGATGTTGGCAATTGGATCTCTGGTTCCTCTGCCTTTTCTAAAACCAGCTAGAACACAGGGAATTCACGGTTCACGTATTGCTGAAGCCTGGCTTGGAGACTTTTGAGCATTACTTTACTAGTGTGTGAGATGAGTGCAATTGTGCAGTAGTTGGAGCATTCTTTGACATTGCCTTTCTTTGGGATTGGAATGACAACTGGCCTTTTCCAGTCCTGTGTAATCAGCCTAGTTTGTTTTAATTTGAAATAACTTGTCTCAATTTCCCTGTGATTAAAATATAGTGCAATGCTGTAGGATCTTAAGAGAATCACAGAAATAATGTTACTTACTGCTTATGGCATTTTCCTCCTCTGTTAATATATTTGTTTGGTTAGGTCTTGGGAGTGGTCAAATAGTGAGTTTTATGCAGATGATTGCAGTGATTTTATGTGTTTGGGAAACAGCAGAGGCATGTTATTGTAATCACAGTTATATCAGCTTTTTAAAAAATATGCAGTTGGTGAATTTGGCTTGAATTATGTTATTGAATTAAAACATATATTGAAAATCTGTATATAAAAACTGTATTAACTATTATGTGAATACAGAGGACTTTTAGGCATAGATATTACCATTGAGAAATCGATACTTCTAATTAGGTGGTGGTTTAGTCGCTGTGTCGTGTCAGGCTCTTGAGACCCTGTGGACTCTAGCCTGCCATGCTTCTCTGTTCATGGGATTTTCTAGGCGGGAATACTGGAATGGGTTGCCATTTCCTTCTACAGGGGATCTTCCTGACCCAGGAATCAAAGCTGGCTCTCTTGCCTTTCCTGCAGATTCTTTACCAATTGAGCTGTGAGGGAAGATGACAGTTCTAGTTAGGGGAGTATGTAAAAGAGTGGTCAGCTTGAAAGGATGGGAGCTGATACCAGGGTATTTGACATGCACAAGGTGAGTGTTAACATCACATGCCAGCAGAGTCTGAAAGGTAAATGTTGTGTGCTTTTTGGCAGCAGCAGCTTTGTACTTGGCATCTGGCCTGTGTGTGAAGAGGCTAGATCTTGATGTGGCTATCCTGGCAAGAGGCTGAGGTGTTAGGGGCCTGCTTGTCTATAGAGCAAAGACACAGTAACAGAAAGAGGAAGATATTGGGTTACATCAGACTGGTTCAGATCATTCAGTCTTTGAGGAATAACCCCTCTGTGGTGCAGCTTTTCATGTTTTTATTTTTTGATCAGATTATGCAGTGTGTCTTTCAGTAACAGAAGCTGGGAGGTGTAGACAAGATGGTTTAGGAAGATGAATAGTTGGTGCTATTAATGCATGTTCACTGAGCAGTTTTGTGGAAAAAAGAGGTAGATTATTAATATCTGGGCTTGGCGATTTAAAAAAATTTATTGTCATTTATAACACCTTTCAAAATTGAATGTCAACTTGTTCTTCTGACTAGTCCTTTGAAAACCCACTGTCTCTCCCCGCCCAGAAGTTTGGCACATTTGGAGGAATTTTGAAGTTTTTGTGTCCTTCCACTTTAGAATTTGAATGGAAATAGTCCATTTTGGTTTTCATTTCCAGTACAAGTTCATTGTACCCTTGAAACGTATAGCAGAACTAATGTGCCCCTACCTTCCTGTCAAATATCAAGCCTGTGATACTGATACAACAGACATTCAGCAGTATTTTTGAAGTTTCTTTCATGTGTTAGGGCAACATGCTGTGCATTCAGTTTACACATTATTGTTCAGTTCAACCTGGTATCTTAGAAAAACAGCTACTTATGTCTTCCATCTCCTGTCCTGACTGCTTAGGGAAGTTCCTGAATGCTTATGACTTTTAAATGACATTTAAAAAGAAAAAGAAAACTGATTGACTGAATGGCTTTTCAGTTTTTGGTGGGGCACACCATGTGGCATGCAGGATCTTCGTTCCCTTACCAGGGATCAAACCCACGCCTCCTGCAGTGGAAGCGCAGAGTCTTAACCACTGGACCACCAGGGAAGTGGGTGGTGGTGGTGAAGTTGCTAAGTCATGGCTGACTCTTAGCAACCTTCAGAATTAACATCATGAATGAGAAGCAGGCAGACACCATATACTGCTAGATGTGATATTGCAAGAACTTATGTAATATTCCAACCAGGGAAGATTAACCTGGATCTAACCATGAGGAAATATCAGACAAATCCAAATGAGGAACATTCTGGAGAGTTGGTCTTCCCTGGTGTCTCAGACTGGAAAGAAATCTGCCTGCAATGCAGAAGAAGCAGGAGACCTGGGTTCAATCCCTGAGTTGGGAAGATCCCCTGGAGAAAGGAATGGCGACCCATCCAGTATTCATGCCTGGAGAATCCACTGAGCCTGGTGGGCTACAGTCTATGGAGTTGCAGAGAGTTGGACACAACTGAGCGACTAACACTTTTCACTTTTACATGTCATGAGTGTCTTCATGAGGAAATGAAGACCCAAAGAAACCATTAAACCTGTGTATTTTTACACCAAGTTTGGTGCAGAGTCATGGGAAGATATGTATGGTAAAGGGTATGAGATAAGTATGTATAATAAACCAGGGGAAAATTTGCAAGTCCTATTTCTTTGGGTTCTTCTGAGTCCTCTTCTCAAGGGTGCTCCCTTCCTCCCAGTATAGGAAGGGCATTTCTCACTGGAGGCTTTAATGACTTGTTTCAGGGGACAAGGGCAAGGAGTACGGGGCTGTGGCTGGGGGTGATACAGGTCAGAAAGAGAACTTCCTGCTTATGCTGTATGCTCAGCTTCCTGCAGCTTAAAGTAGTCAGTATGCCAGGGCGCTGTATCTGGTGGTAGCATGTCCTAAGCCACATCACAATTCCTTAAGTCACGTGACATAATTGAAAAAAATCCTCTGTTATGAAAATATGAACTTGAAAAACTTAGCTCTTGTTTCATCTTTATGTCTAATTCATGCCATTTCCCTGTCATTTAGTTTTTTGGTTGCTGTTTTCTGATTTCTTTAACTATAAAATAGTAATAACAATAGAGGCCGCAAAAAATAGTCGTGAGATTTGTAAATCATTTTGATAAAGATTGTCTCTAGAGTGCACTTCTGATTTTTTTATTGTAAAAGAAATACTGGGTTTTGGACTGTGAAGAAAGTTGAGTGCTGAAGAATTGATGCTTTTGAACTGTGGTGTTGGAGAAGACTCTTGAGAGTCCCTTGGACTGCAAGGAGATCCAACCAGTCCATTCTGAAGGAGATCAGCCCTGGGATTTCTTTGGAAGGAATGATGCTAAAGCTGAAACTCCAGTACTTTGGCTACCTCATATGAACAGTATACTCATTCGAAAAGGCCATGATGCTGGGAGGGATTGGAGGCAAGAGGAGAAGGTGATGACAAAGGATGAAATGGCTGGATGGCATCACCTACTCAATGGACATGAGTCTGAATGAACTCTGGGAGTTGGTGATGATCAGGGAGGCCTGTCGTGCTGCAATTAATGGGGTTGCAAAGAGTCGGACACAACTGATCAACTGAGCTGAACTGAAGATGGGTGAATGAGTTTAAAAAGGTAAAAACTTACAGTTATCCAGTAAAGAAGACATGGGATGTGATGCATGGTGACTATAGTTAATAGCACATTATGATACATTTAAAACTCATTAATAGAGTAGATCTTTAATGTTCCCATCATAAATGTATGATCACAGATGTTAAGTAGACTTATTGTGGTGATTATATTGTAATATATATAAATATTGAATCATTATTTTGTAAATCTGAAACCAGTATAATGTTATATATCAATTTTACCTCAGTAAAAATTATATTGATGTCCACTGAAGTTCTTTATACCAACAAAATACAGTTCAGTTATCAGTCGTGTCCGACTCTGCGACCCCATGAATTGCAGCAGGCCAGGCCTCCCTGTTTATCACCATCTCCTGGAGTTCACTCAAACTCACGTCCATTAAGTCGGTGATGCCATCCAGCCACCTCATCCTCTAGCGTCCCCTTTTCCTCCTGCCTCCAATCTCTCCCAACATAAGTCTTTTCCAATGAGTGACCTCTTCGCATGAGGTGGCCAAAGTACGAGAGTTTTCAGTCTCAGCATCATTCCTTTCAAAGTAAACCCAGGACTGATTTCCTTTAGAATGGACTGGTTGAAACTCCTTGCAGTCCAGGGACTCTCAAGAGTCTTCTCCAACACCACAGTTCAAAAGCATCAATTCTTCAGCGCTCAGCTTTCTTCACAGTCCAATTCTCACATCCATACCTGACCACAAGAAAAACCATAACCTTGACCATTACTTTGTTGGCAAAGTAATGTCTCTGCTTTTCAATATACTATCTAGGTTGGTCATAACTTTTCTTACAAGGAGTAAGTGTCTTAATTTCATGGCTGCAATCACCATCTGCACTGATTTTGGAGTCCCCAAAGGTAAAGTCTGACACTGTTTCCACTGTTTCCCCATCTATTTCCCATGACGTGATGGGACCAGATGCCATGTTCTTCGTTTTCTGAATGTTGAGCTTTAAGCCAACTTTTTCACTCTCCTCTTTCACTTTTATCAAGAGGCTTTTTAGTTCCTCTTCACTTACTGCCATAAGGGTCATGTCATCTGCATATCTAAGATGATTGATATTTCTCCTGGCAATCAATCTTGATTCCAGCTTGTTCTTCTTCCAGCCCAGTGTTTCTCATCATGTATTCTGCATGTAAGTTAAATAAGCAAGGTGACAAAATATAGCCCTGACATGCTCCTTTTCCTATTTGGAGCCAGTCTGTTGTTCCATGTCCAGTTCTAACTGTTGCTTCCTGACCTGTATACAGATTTCTCAAGAAGCAGGTCAGGTGGTCTGGTATTCCCATCTCTTTCAGAATTTTCCACAGTTTCTTGTGATCCACCCAGTCAAAGGCTTTGGCATAGTCAATAAAGCAGAAATAGATGTTTTTCTGGAACTCTCTTGTGTTTTCCATGATCCATCAGATGTTGCCAATTTGATTTCTGGTTCTTCTGCCTTGTCTAAAACCAGCTTGAACATCTGGAAGTTCATGGTTCATGTACTGCTGAAGCCTGTCTTGGAGAATTTTGAGCATTACTTTACTGGCATGTGAGATGAGTGCAATTGTGCAGTAGTTTGAGCATTCTTTGGCATTGCCTTTCCTTGGGATTAGAATGAAAACTGACCTTTTCCAGTCCTGTGGCCCCTGCTGAGTTTTCCAAATTTGCTGGCATATTGAGTTCAGTGGTTAGAAATGCAATTTTAAAAATTCCATTTAAATAGAAACCCCCATATTTCACTAGAAATAAATTAAACAAAGGCTATGTAAGTACTTTCTATAGGATACCCATTTATTAAGAAGCAATAAAGAAAATTTAAATAGATGGGAGTATATCTTAGATATTTTTCAATTTTTCTCCAGACCTACTGTCAATTCTTTTCCAGTTATGAAAAACTGAATATGTACTATATTACAAGCTTCCTTGTACTCTGGATTCTGTTAGACATCAGCCAATAAGAGGTACTGCCTGGAGAACGGAGAGCAAAAGAGGATATTTGTTCATTCAACCATTTCCTTCTGGGTTGCAATGGACTGATTCAGTTCAGTTCATTTGCTCAGTCCTGTCTAACTCTTGGCAACACCATGGACTGCAGCACGCCAGGCTTCCCTGTACATCACCAACTCCTGGAGCTTGTTCAAACTCATCCCCATTAAGTTGGTGATGCCACCCAATCATCTCATTCTCTGTTGTCCCCTTCTCCTCCTGCCTTCAATCTTTCCCAGCATCAGAGTCTTCTCCAGTGAGTCAGTTCTTCACATCAGCTGTCCAAAGTATTGGAGTTTCAGCCTCAACATCAGTCCTTCCAGTGAATATTCCAGGCTGATATCCTTTAGGATGGACTGGTTGGATCTCTTTGTAGTCCAAGGGACTCTCAAGAGTCTTCTAAAGCACCACAGATCAAAAGCATCAATTCTTCGGCCCTCAGCTTTCTTTACAGCCCAATAATCACATCCATACATGACTACTGAAGAACCATAGCTTTCACTAGATGGACCATTGCTGGAAAAGTAATGTCTCTGCTTTTTAATATGCTGTCTATGTTGGTCATAGCTTTTCTTACAAGGAGCAAGCGTCTTTTAATTTCATGGCTGCAGTCACCATCTGCAGTGATTTGGGAGCCCCCCAAAATAAAGTCTGTCATTGCTTCTGTTTTCCCATCTATTTGCCACAAAGTGATGGGACTGGTTGCCATGATCTTACTTTTTCGAATGTTGAGTTTTAAGCCAGCTTTTTCACTCCCTCTCTCACTTTCTCTTCTTTGCTTTCTGCCATAAGTGTGATGTTATATGTATATCTGAGGTGATTGATATTTCTCCCAGCAATCTGATTCCAGCTTGTGCTTCATCCAGCCTGACATTTCACATGATGTATCTGCATATAAGTTAAATAATCAGGGTGACAGTATTCAGCCTTGACATACTCCTTTTCCTATTTGGAACCAGTCTGTTGTTCCATGTCCAGTTCTAACTGTTGCTTCTTGACCTGTATACAGATTTTTCAGGAGGCAGGTAAGATTGTCTGGTATTCCCGTCTCTTGAAGAATTTTCCACAGTCTGTTGTGATTCACACAGTCAAAGGCTTTAGTCAATAAAAGATATGTAGATGTTTTTCTGGAAATCTTGCTTTTTCAATAATCCAACGGATGTTGGCAATTTGATCTCTGGTTCCTCTGCCTTTTCTACATCCATCTTGAACATCTGAAAGTTCATGGTTCATGTACTGTTGAAGCCTCGTTTGGATAATTTTGAGCATTGCTTTGCTAGTGAGATGAGTGCAACTGTGTGGTAGATTGAACATTCTTTGGCATTGCCCTTCTTTGGGATTGGAATGAACACTGACCTTTTCCAATCTTGTGGCTACTGCAGAGTTTTCCAAATTTGCTAGCATATTGAGTGCAACACTTTCACAGCATCATCTGTTAGGATTTGAAATAGCTCAATTGGAATTTCATCACCTCCACTAGCTGTGCTCATAGTGATGGCCGCTTCACTTCAGACTTCAGGATGTCTGGCTCTAGGTGAAATATCACACCACTATGGTTACCTGCGTCCTTAAGGTTTTTTTTTTTTTTTTAAATAGTTCTTTGTGTATTGTTGCCACCTCTTCTTAATATCTTCTGCTTCTGTTAGGTCCATACCATTTCTGTCCTTTATTGTGCATATCTTTGCATAAAATGTTCTCTTGGGATCTCTAATTTTCTTGAAGAGATCTATAGTCTTTCCCATTCTATTGTTTTCCTCTATTTCTTTGCACTGATCACTGAGGAAGGCTTTTTTATTTCTCTCTGCTATTCTCTGGAACTCTGCATTCAAATGGGTATATCTTTCCTTTTCCCCTTTGCCTTTTGCATCTCTTCTTTTCTCAGCTATGTGTAAGGCCTCCTCAGACAACCATTTTGCCTTGTGCATATCTTTTTCTTGGAGATGGTCTTGATCACTGCCTCCCATACAATGTCATGAACTTCCATCCATATTTCTTCAGGCACCCTGTCTATCATAACTCATCCCTTGAATCTATATGGATTGATTACATCCCTCCAGTGAAGGTCACAGCTTCTGTCAAGTGACTATCTCATAAGGTAGAGATTGTTCCTCCTGGTTCTGGTTCCCACTCACTCTGTCTCCTGTCCTTTGCTCCATCAGACATGACTGCTGGTTGGTTCCCTTAATCCTCCTCACTTATTCTAAAATATTTTTATTAAACTCAAATTCATCAACTGAGTAAGGTACTTCTTTTCTCTTAGATTATGAATGATAGAGCAGTGTGTACAAGTGACTCAGGAAATGGGACTCTATTAATAGTATTATATTGCTCATATGTTTAAGGAGAACACAAATTACTTTCTTGCTTTAGTAACTATGACATGGAATGGATTCATAAATACTCAGATTAACATTTGTGGTAAAATGCTATGGGATGCAAATAAAATGCAAGACATTGAAAGATCACCTATGATCTTTGAATTACAATAGTAATTATAAAGATGCACGAGAGTGCAAACATGGAAATGAAAGAAGTAAAAAGCCCTGAATGCCAATTTAGAATTTGGATGAAAAGTTAGAACACCAATATGCCAGTTGGTGAATTAAGATGATTGTGACTGAATGAAAGTGAAAGTGTTAATCAATCAGTCTTCTGACTCTGAGACTCATGGACTGTAGCCCGCCAGGCTTCTGTGTTCATGGAATTCTCCAGGTAAGAATGCTGAAGTGGGTAGCCATTCCCTTTTCTATGGGATCTTCCAATCCAGGGATTGAACCCAGGTCTCCCACACTGCAGAGAGATTTCTTTTTTACTGTCTGAGCCACCAGGGAAACCCCCAATTATGATTGAGATATCAGCTCCAAGTCTTGGTTATAAGCAAGATTAAGTAGATACTTTACACTGAAATAAGGTCACTGGTCTGGAAGAAGTGGGACTCTGAAATACAAGGACAGACCATTTATAATCTGGTGAAGGTTAAACCAAATGCTTCTGGGACTCCTTTCAGATATCTCCTCTCCCTACTTTTTAATGAAACAAGTTTTCTTCCTGCATAGAAACATCTACAAGTTGTTATCACCTAAAATGCCAACTTTCCTCAGGACCAATTACAATCACTATTTACTTCCTAGAGGTTCACAGGAAAAATAGATTACAATATTAAGCAAGGACCTGGTGAGAAAAATGAAAATATTCACCAGATTTGTTTAGGCAGGAATGTGAAGAGCATTCATGTGAGGGGATTCTAGACAGTTTAGACTTAAGATAAAAAAAAAAAGACTGTATTAACCTGAATTTATAATGTCACCTAGAATTCATGATTTAATGTGTTGCTTTGAGCATCTAGAAATCATATTAATACACAGCTAGGTTGGCCAATTTAAGCCTGTATTCAATGATGGGTTAAATATACCCCAGAAGAAGAGGTCAAAAGCTCAAGAAGACAGAGATATCTGAATGGAACTACTTTGGAAATGCTCAGCCACTCACTAACTTTTATCTTCACAGAAGGCTCAGAAATGCACAGGCAAGTTGGGAGAGTGATGTCATCATCTTGGTGATACAGGTTATTCCTGACCTCAATTCCCTTCCAGGGACAACTAATAACTATTTATGGACACACTGAAAATCCTAATACATGGGTGGTATGGCTGAGGCACCCCATGTACTGCAGAAACAGAGGTAGATTTTATTAGAAGGATAAGAACAATGGCTACATATTGGCTATATTGTTGATCCCCCAGGGTGGCACAGTACCAAACCTAGAGGGCTCTCTTGGGCCAACAACTAGTTCCTCCAGTGGGATAAAGAGAACCCAAGGTGGATATCTGGCTCCCCCAGCTAAGTGTCATTGTTGTTCAGCTGCTGTCATGTCTGACTCTTTTGCAACCCTATGGACAGCAGCATGCCAGGCTTCCCTGTCATTCACAATCTCCAGGAGTTTGCTCAAACTCATGTTCACTGAATTAGTGAGGCCATCCAACCATCTCATCCTCTGTCATCCTCTTCTCCTCCTGCCCGCAATCTTTCCCAGCATCAGGTTCTTTTCTAACAGGTCAGCTCTTCGCATCAGGTGGCCAAAGTATTGGAGCTTTAGCATCAGTCCTTCCAATGAATATTCAGGGTTGATTTCCTTTAAGATTGACTGTTTCAGAATCATCAATTCTGTTGTTCTCAGCCTTCTTCCTGGTCCAACTCTCATATCCATATATAAATAGTAGAAAACCGTAGTTTTGACTATAGGATCTTTGTTGGCAAAGTGATGTCTCTGCTTTTTTATATGCTGTCTAGGTTTGTCATAGCTTTTCTTCCAAGGAGCAAGTTTCTTTCAATACCCAGCAAGCTAGGTATTAACCAGACTTATTGTGGTCATCATTTCATAATACATGCATAAGCCAAGTCATTATACTATGCAACTTAACCTTGTACAGTGTTTTATGTCAATTATAACTCAGTAAAACTGAAAGAAAAATTAGCAAATACATTGAGAAAAGAGCACCAGCTTCCATACAAGTTCTGTGTGGAACTTTGGCAGGTCAGAGATTATGGTGAAGGATGCTCAATGGAATTGAGATCCCTATTTTTAAAGAGAATAATAAGACTCCATATGGGAAGGATCAGGTTGCTATACTGAAAAGCTCAGCAATATGAATTCAACACAATTTTCCCAAAGTTCACAGGACCATGGTAGTAATCAGAATATTCTCACCCATAGGGATCTGTGGTGAATGCTAACTGATCACAAGTTCCCTTGGGGGAAAAAATAGATTAAGAAGTTTGATCAAAATGGTAGAGTAGGACAACATGGAGCCCATCTTCCTCCACAAACTCACCAAAAATGCATCTACATGTAGAATAATCCTCACAGAAAACTAACTGAAAACTGGCAGAATCCTATATAACTAAGGTCACAAGAAAGATGTCCGCATTACCAGGTAGAATGGAAAAAAAAGGAATCAGACTGGGACCTGGGACCCAGTGAAGGGTATGAAAGGAAAAGGTCTCCTGCAGAGAACACAAGCCCCTTTGGCTGCTGGGAAAACCACTTGGATAAGAGGGATGGAGAAGACTGGACTGCATTTGCAAGGAGTATGTGGATACCATCTTGCAAATAGGGCAGAAACAGCTCTGCCCCGGTGGCTGCTCCCTCACTGTTCCCCTGCCCAAGCTGGATGAACACTTTGGCTCTCCTCACTCCATACCAGGACTTGGTGAGAGATCTGGGGCAGATAGATCCTGGGAGAAGACTTGATCTAGGAATACAGAGGGTGCTCAGGGGTCTGGGAGTGGTCCAGGAAGGGCACCAGCAGCCAGTGTTGGCACTTGCTCAGTCAGCACCACAGAAGCAAACCAGACTTCTAAGAGTAGTGCAGCTGCCTCTGGTCCTTCAGCCACAATGCCATGAACCCCAGCTCCAGCCAGGCAAGTGTTCCAGCCCCACCTATCCTATGCCACAGTCTTGTGCTAGATCTGGGACAACCACAACAAGGGATAGGACACACCTTGGGCTTCAAAGCAGAGCAGTGAGTATCTGCACAGGCAGAACATTGAAACTCAGTGAGTGCATGAGCCTCACTTACTTCAGCACTGTCCTCCTTCGGGGCAAAACATGCACTCAAAAAGAACAGAGCCTACTCAAGCCTGACCTCCAGGGCTTCTGCTCCAGCACCTGGGGAAAAGAACCTGACCCTGACAGGGTGGCAACAGACATGGAGCAGAGAGAAAGCCTCACCTCATGCCGTGCACAGGCTTTAGCTTCTCCAAAGGATGGAGCATTCACGAACAAGGTTGCCCATTCATAACATTTTCTGTTTGATATAGTATTGGAGGTCCTAGCTACAGCAATCAGGCAAGGAATAAAAGGTATCCAAATTGGAAAAGAAAAGGGAAAACTATCATTATTTGAAGATGACATGGTACTGTATATAGAGAACCCTAAAATCATCACCAAAAACTATTAGAATAAATGAATTCAAAGTTGCAGTATACAAAATTAACATACAGAAATCTGTTGTCTTTCTATATGCTAATAATGAACTATCAGAAAGAGAAAATTTTAAAAATCTTGTTTAAAATTGCATCAAGAAGAATAATTTTAAAAAACCTATGAATAAAATGAACCAAAGAGTTTAAAGACCTGTATTCTGAAAACTGTGAAATACTGATGAAGGAAACCAAAGATATTTCAGAGAAATGGAGAGATATCCTATTGTCTTGGATTGGAAGAGTCACTATAATTAAAATGGCCAGACTACCCAAAGCAATCTACAGATTTAATGCCAGCCCTATCAAAACACTCAGGACACTTTCAAAAAACTAGAACAAATACTTCTAAAATTTATATGGACCCACAAAAGCCTGAGAAAGTAATCCTGAGGAAAAAGAACAAAGTTGGAAATAAAACTCTCCCAGATTTCAGACTACACTAATCAAATATCGTGCTATTAGCCAAAAACATATATAGACCAATGAAATGGGATAGGAAGTCAAATATACCTATGCATCTAAGGTCAATTAATTTATGACAAAAGAGGCAAAAATATACAATGGATAAAAGACAATCTCTTTAACAATAAGTGGTTCTGGGAAAGCTGGACAGCCATGTGTAAACAATGAAAATGAAACATTCTCTCACACTATATATATAAACAAGCACCAAATGGATTAAAGACTTAAATATAAGACAAGAAACCATGAAACTCCTAGAAGAGAACATAGGAAGAATACTCTTTGACACAAATCATAGTAGTATTTTCTTGGATCAGTCCCCTGCGGGAAAAGAAATGCAAGCAAAATAGAGAAACGAGGCCTAATTAAATTTAAAAGCTTTTGCACAGCAAGGAAACCAACAAAATGAAAAGGCAACCTATAGAGTGGGAGAAAATACTTGCAAATGATGCAACCAGCATACACAAATAGCTCATACAACTCAATATTAAAAAAATCTGATTTTTTGACATTTCTCTGAAGAAGATATACACATGGCTAACAAGCATGTGACTAGATGCGTAACATCACAAATTAATGGAGAAACGCAAATCAAAACCACAATGAGATATCACCTAGCACTTGTCAGATTAAAAAAAAAGAGTCTACAAATAGCAGTGTTAGAGAGGATGTGGGAAAAAGGGAACCCTCTTACACTGTTGATGGGAATATAAATTGGAGCAGCCACTAGAGAAAACAGCATAGAATTTTCTCAAAAAAGCTAAAACTAGAACTACCATATGATCCAGCAATTCCACTCCCACATATATATCCTAGAAAAATGAAAACACTAATTTAAAAAGATACATGCACCTTAATGTTCATAGTAGCACTATTTATAGTGCCAAGACATGCAAACAATGCAAGTGCCCATCAACATTAGGCTGTCTTAAGATGTGGATACACACACATGCACATACAAACACACACACGTGTATAAATGCAATTTTCTCAGCCATTAAAGAAAATACTAACAATTGCAGGAACGTGTATGGAGCTAGAGAAGATAAAGGCAAATACTATATGCTATCACATGTGTAGATTCTAAAAAACAACACAAATGAATGTGTTTATATAAAACAGACAGATTCACAGATCTAGAAAACAAACTCATGATCACCAAAAGGGAGAGAGAGGAGAGGAGGTACAAATTAGGGCTAGAGAATTAATAGATAAAACTACTATACATAAAATATTTAAATAAACAAGAATTTACTGTATGGCACGGGGAATTATGCCCAATATCTTGTAATAACCTATAGTGAAAGTGAAGTTGCTCAGTCATGTCCGACTCTGCGACCCATGGACTGTAGCCCACCAAGCTCCTCCATCCATGGGATCCTCCAGGCAAGAATACTGGAGTGGGTTGCCATTTCCTTCTCCAGCGGATCTTCCCAACCCAGGGATCGAACCCAGTTCTCCCACATTGCAGGCAGACACTTTAACCTCTGCACCACCAGGGAAGCCCCTAAATACAAGAATCCAAATACTAACATCAAAGATTTCAAGGGAGGAAAGGAAGCCAGGAGGGAGGAAGCGGGAGAGGGGGTGTGAAAGGGGTGGCCTTACAGACATCTCCTGCCACGTATAGATACCCAGGCATTATGGGACTTTTCCCTGGGCCTCCAGAGAAGGGAGGACTAGAACTCAGCTCTACCAGAAATCAGACCAGACTAGAACCAGAATTCGAGTTCTCTGCCAAGAGGAGGTGATCAGACTCCAATCCTCAGCTCAGGCTGAGGGCCCTTCAACCAGATTCCTGCGTCCAGGACCAGGGGACTAGAAAAACAGGGAAGGATAGAAAGGGTTAAGGAGAGGAAAGAGAGAGGGAAGGGGAGAGAGGTCAATAAAGTCTCTTGTTCCTTACCGGTTGGGGCACTCTGGCCAGTTGTCTGCATCAGGAGGAGACCAGGGACAAAAGGGTCTCAGTTGCAGCCGCTGGGTCTGGTCCATTGGCAGGCAAGCTCGCCCCTGAGTACCCCGAGTGGTCAGGATGTCAGTCTCAGCGAGGAAGAGTCCCCGCCAGAGCTGCCATTTTTTGTAGGAAGGGGGACCCCTACCAGGGCCCTAAACTGGGCTCTTGTCTAACACTCAGAAATGAATTATCTGAGGAGACACATGTGCTGACAAAGCAAGAGATCTGACTGGGAAAGGGTACCTGAGTGGAGAGCATATAATGGAGTATAATCTGCAAAAACGCTGAAGGCTATACACCTGAAACTAACACATATTTTAAATCAGCTATACTTCAATAAAAAAGACTGAATATTTACTAATACACTGCTTTATATATACAGGGAGAAAATTATATGTCTAGTGAGACAGATCTAACTACAATAGAAAATTGTAGCCCCTTATACAATGTGTGCTAAGTTGTTTCAGTCATGTCTAACTCTTTGCTACCCTGTGACTGTAGCTCACTAGGCTCCTCTGTCCATGGGATTCTCTAGGCAAGAATACTGGAGTGGGTTGCCATTTCCTTCTCCAGGGGATCTTCCCGACCTAAAGATCAAGCTCTTGTCTCTTATGTCTCCTGCACTGCCAGGCAGGTTCTTTACCACTAGCAGCACTTGGAGAAGTCCCAGACTTAAACTAATTTAAGAGAATTTGAGTCTCTTAGTAGAAAAGGAGATCTTACAATGTAAGCACCATCAATTCAGTTCAGTTCAGTTGATCAGTCGTTGGATGTCAGTCTCAGCGAGGAAGAGTCCCCGCCAGAGCTGCCATTTTTTGTAGGAAGGGGGACCCCTACCAGGGCCCTAAACTGGGCTCTTGTCTAACACTCAGAAATGAATTATCTGAGGAGACACATGTGCTGACAAAGCAAGAGATCTGACTGGGAAAGGGTACCTGAGTGGAGAGCATATAATGGAGTATAATCTGCAAAAACGCTGAAGGCTATACACCTGAAACTAACACATATTTTAAATCAGCTATACTTCAATAAAAAAGACTGAATATTTACTAATACACTGCTTTATATATACAGGGAGAAAATTATATGTCTAGTGAGACAGATCTAACTACAATAGAAAATTGTAGCCCCTTATACAATGTGTGCTAAGTTGTTTCAGTCATGTCTAACTCTTTGCTACCCTGTGACTGTAGCTCACTAGGCTCCTCTGTCCATGGGATTCTCTAGGCAAGAATACTGGAGTGGGTTGCCATTTCCTTCTCCAGGGGATCTTCCCGACCTAAAGATCAAGCTCTTGTCTCTTATGTCTCCTGCACTGCCAGGCAGGTTCTTTACCACTAGCAGCACTTGGAGAAGTCCCAGACTTAAACTAATTTAAGAGAATTTGAGTCTCTTAGTAGAAAAGGAGATCTTACAATGTAAGCACCATCAATTCAGTTCAGTTCAGTTGATCAGTCGTGTCTGACTCTTTGCAACCCCATGAATCGCAGCAACCCCATGATGGCAGACCTCCCTGTCTATCACCAACTCTGAGAGTTCAAACTCATGTGCATGGAGTCGGTGAGGCCATCCAACCATCTCATCCTCTGTTGTTCCCTTCTTCTCCTGCCCCGAATCCCTCCAAGCATTAGGGTCTTTTCCGATGAGTCAATTCGTCGCATGAGGTGGCCAAAGTATTGGAGTTTCAGCCTCAGTATCAGTCCTTCCAATGAACACCCAGGACTGGTCTCCTTTAGGATGGACTGGTTGGATCTCCTTGCAGTCTAAGGGACTTACAAGAGTCTTCTCTAGCAGTAATATGCTAGAAATCATAGATTGAACTTTCTACAGAGATACCTGTGATCATTTCCCAATATTTTTGTGAACTACAAAAATGGTAATGCACAGACCTTCTGGGTATGATTATATATTGGCTAGTATTTAATACTGGTGCTAATCCTGAGGTACTAAAAACATTAATATGTTTCATAAGTCACAGAGGGGACTTATAGAGGTCAGGTGATAGGTAAACTTCTGACTCCAATCTGTCTCACAATAAGTCCAGTGAAAACTCAAATACATCCTGTGATGATTTACCCTGTCCAAGATTTAAGACTTGTTATGGACTTTCCTCGTGGCTCAGACGGTAAAGTGTCTGTCTACAATTCGGGAGACCTGGGTTCCATCCCTGGGTTGGGAAGATCCTCTAGAGAAGGAAATGGCAATCCACTGCAGTACTATTGCCTGGAAAATCCCATGGACAGAAGAGCCTGGTAGGCTACAGTCCATGAGGTCGCAAAGAGTCGGACATGACTGAGTGACTTCACTTTCACTATAGATGTGAACTTTCAGTAGTTTTCATTTTTGAAAACTGCTGTTCTCTACTTGTTATTTCTATGTAAGTGTGCACTCGGTTGTGTCTGACACTTTGCAGTCTCAAGGACTATAGACCACTGGGCTCCTCTGTCCAAGGATTTTCTAGACAGTAATACCTGAGTGGGTTACCATTTCCTAAATTATCAAACACTACAGTCATCTAGTCTTCCCTGGTGGCTCAGATGATAAAGCGTCTGGCTCTAATGCAGGAGACCCGAGTTCGATCCCTGGGTTGGGAAGATCTCCTGGAGAAGGAAATGGCAACCCACTCCAGTACTCTTGCTTGGAGAATCCCATGGACAGAGGAGCCTGGTAGGCTACAATCCATGGGATCGCAAAGAGTTGGACACGACCGAGCAAATTCACTTTCACAGTCACCTAGAGGATGGAAAAAACACAGATTGCTGGATACCACCTCCAACTTCTCTTCCTCAGTAAGTCTTTGATGGAGCCCACCGATCTGCAAGTTAAAGTTTCTAAGTGATAGCAGTGCTTCCAGCCTGGGCATCATATTGTGAGAACCATAACTACTAAAATAGACTTTGTTCTTCAGTCCAGGTAAGTGGTCAGCGTTCTAAATACGTAGTCCTCAAAAAATGATTTTCCAACCCATGTAATGAAAGTCCCTTATTCCCTTTCGTCCGAAGAGTGCAAAAGCCATCACATTCTTCTAGTATCAGTTCAGTTCAGCTGCTCAGTCTTGTCTCACTCTTTGTGACCCCATGGACTACAGCATGCCAGACCTCCCTGTATGTCACCAAGTCCCAGAGTTTACTCAAACTCGTGTCCATTGAGTCAGTGATGTCATACAACCATCTCATCCTCTGTCGTCCCCTTCTCCTCCGACCTTCAATCTTCCCAGCATCAAGGTCTTTTCAAATGAGTCAGTTCTTCGCATCAGGTGGCCAAAGAATCGGAGTTTCAGCTTCAACATCAGTCCTTCCAATGAACACCCAGGATTAATTTCCTTTAGGATAGAATGGTTGGATCTTCTCTCAGCTCAAGGGACTCTCAAGAGTCTTCTCCAACATCACAGTTCAATTCTTTGGTGATCAGCTTTTTTTATAGTCCAACTCTCACATCCATACATGACTACTGGAAAAACCGTAGCCTTGCCTAGATGAACCTAGCTGGCAAAGTAATGTCTCTGCTTTTTATTATGCTGTCTAGGTTGGTCATAACTTTCCTTCCAAGGAGTAAGTGTCATTTAATTTCATGGTGGCAATCACCATCTACAGCAATTTTGAAGCCCCCAAAATTAAAATCTGACACTGTTTCCACTATTTCCCCATCTATTTTCTATGAAGTGATGGGACCAGATGCCATGATCTTCATTTTCTGAATGCTGAGCTTTAAGCCAATTTTTTCACTCTCCTCTTTCACTTTAATCAAGATGCTTTTTAGTTCTTCTTCACTTTCTGCCATAAGGGTGGTTTCATCAGCATATCTGAGGTTATTGATATTTCTCCCAGCAATCTTGTTTCCAGCTTGTGCTTCATCCAGTTCAGCGTTTTTCATGATGTACTCTGCATATAAGTTAAATAAGCAGGGTGACAATATACAGCCTTGATGTACTCCTTTTCCTACTTGGAACCAGTCTGCTGTTCATGTCCAGTTCTAACTGCTGCTTCCTGACCTACATACAGGTTTCTCAAGAAGCAGGTCAGGTGGTCTGGTATTCCCATCTCTTTCAGAATTTTCCACAGTTTATTGCGATCCACACAATCAAAGGCTTTGGCATAGTCAATAAAGCAGAAATAGATGTTTTTCTGGAACTCCTTGCTTTTTTGATGATCTAGCAGATGTTGGTAATTTGATCTCTGGTTCCTTTGCCTTTTCTAAAACTAGCTGGAATATCAGGAAGTTCACAGTTCACATACATAGTGTTGAAACCTGGCTTGGAGAATTTTGAGCATTACTTTACTAATGTGTGAGATGAGTGCAATTGTGCAGTAGTTTGAGCATTCTTTGGGACTGGAGTGAAAACTGAACTTTTCCACTCCTGTAGCCACTGCTGAAAGTGAAAGTGAAGTCGCTCAGTCATATCCAACTCTTTGAAACCCTGTGGACTGTAGCCCATCAGGCTCCTCCATCCATGGGATTCTCCAGGCAAGAATACTGGAGTGGTTTGCCATTTCCTTCTCCAGGGGAATCTTCCTGACCCAGGGATTGAACCCAGGTCTCCCATATTGCAGGCAGAGACTTTAACCTCTGAGCCACCAGGGAATTCTGGCCACTGCTGAATTTTGCAAATTTGCTGACATATTGACTGCAGCACTGTCACAACATCATCCTTTAGGATTTGAAATAGCTCAACTGGAATTTCATCACCTTCACTAGCTTTGCTCATAGTGATGCTTCCTAAAGCCCACTTGACATCGCATTCCAGGATGTCTGGCTCTAGGTAAATGATCACACCATCGTGATTATCTGGGTCATGAAGATCTTTTTTGTATAATTCTGTGTATCCTTGCCACCTCTTCTTAATATCTTCTGCTCCATTAGGTCCATACCATTTCTGTCCTTTATTGTGCATATATTTGCATGAAATGTTCCCCTGGTATCTCTAATTTTCTTGAAGAGATCTCTAGTCTTTCCCATTCCATTGTTTTCCTCTATTTCTTTGCACTGATCACTGAGGAAGTCTTTATCTCTCCTTGCTATTCTTTGGAACTCTGCATTCCAAATGGATATATCTTTTCTTTTATCCTCTGCTTTTTGCTTCTGTTCTTTTCACAGCTATTTGTAAGGGCTCCTCAGACAGCCATTTTGCTTTTTTGCATTTCTTTTCCTTGGGGATGGTCTTGATCCCTGTCTTCTGTACAGTGTCACAAACCTCTGTCCATAGTTCATCAAGCTCTCTATCAGATCTAGTCCCTTACATCTGTTTCTCACTTCCACTGTATAATCCTGAGGGATTTGATTTAGGTCATATCTGAAAGATCTAGTGGTTTTCCCTACTTTCTTCAATTTAAGTCTGAATTTGGCAATAAGGAGTTCATGATCTGAGCCGCAGTCAGATCCCTGTCTTGTTTTTGCTGACTGTATAGAGCTTTTCCATATTTGGCTACAAAGAATATAATCAATTTGATTTCAGTGTTGACCATTTGGTGATGTCCATGTGCAGAGTCTTCTCTTGTGTTGTTGGAAGAGGGTGTTTATTATGATCAGTGCATTCTTTTGGCAAAACTCTATTAGCCTTTGCTCTGCCTCACTGACTTCTCTGGTGGCTCAGACAGTAAAGCATCTGCCTACAATGTGGGAGACCTGGGTTCAATCCCTGGGTAGAGAAGATCTCCTGGAGAAGGAAATGCAAACCCACTCCAGTATTCTTGCCTTGAAAATCCCTAGGACGGAGGAACCTGGTAGGCTACAGTCCAGGAAGTCACAAAGAGTTGGACATGCCTGACTGATTTCACTCCCTTTTCCTTTCCTGCTTTAGTTTGAACTCCAAGGCCAAATTTGCCTGCTACTCAGGTGTTTCTTGATATCCTACTTTTGCATTCCAGTCCCCTATAATGAAAAGGACATATTTTGGGGGGTGTTAGTTCTAAAAGGTCTTGAAGGTCTTCATAGAACTGTTCAACTTCAGCTTCTTCAGCATTACTGGTCATGGAATAGACTTGGATTACCATGATATTGAATGGTTTGCCTTGGAAACAAACAAGAGATCATTCTGTCATTTTTGAGACTGTATCGAAGTACTGCAATTCAGACTCTTGTTGGCTATGATGGCTACTCCATTTTTTCTAATGGATTCTTGCCCACAGTGGTAGTTATAATGATCATCTAAGTTAAATTCACCCATTCCAGTCCATTTGAATTCTCTGACCTTGGATGTTTGGCATCTCCTCTTGGCCACTCAACACTCCAGCACCATGCTGAATGTATTCTAGTATACATCAGCACAAACTTAATGATTCAGTGATGTCAATTTCAGTGATTTTTGTTAATGTGGCATTTTTCTGGAACAAAATAACACATTCCTTGGCATCTATTATACAGATATTAACTTGATGATTTCTGCCCTTATCATTATGTGCAAAGTTACTTAGAAGCTGTTTGTCTTCATGTATTTGGAACAGCAGTATACTATTACTATCTTGTCACTAAGTTATACTAACCTTCCTAATCTCCATCCTGCTGGGGTCCAGCCCCGGTGGATCCAGCATGATTCGAAGGTGGGGATGGAATAGGCATCCTGGAAAAAAACATTTAATTACAGATATTGAGAGAGATTAGAAATGGATAGTGTAGTAGGAAAATTAGTGGAGAAAAAGAGGCTGAATAACTGGTTTAAGTGGAATACTAATCACCACCTACGTAGGC
>SJYC01126634.1:0-15458 GCA_006408675.1 Madoqua kirkii
AAACTTATTCTTTTTGAGGGCTGAGTAATACTCCATTGTGTATATGTACCACAGCTTTAAAGAATCTGTATTTAGAAAGTTTTAAAGCATCTCATGTCTCTCACAGTTGTGGGGTTGTAAACAATTATATGCGGCCGGACAAACCTGATCAGGCCGGCCAGAGAACCTTCAGAGTTTGTAAGATGAAACACTCTTGTCACACCCAGGAATTTTTATTAACTGGAGCTGCAAGTTAACCTTTCCTTCTCCGAGAGAAATTTTTGAGGGCTGAGTAATACTCCATTGTGTATATGTACCACAGCTTTAAAGAATCTGTATTTAGAAAGTTTTAAAGCATCTCATGTCTCTCACAGTTGTGGGGTTGTAAACAATTATATGCGGCCGGACAAACCTGATCAGGCCGGCCAGAGAACCTTCAGAGTTTGTAAGATGAAACACTCTTGTCACACCCAGGAATTTTTATTAACTGGAGCTGCAAGTTAACCTTTCCTTCTCCGAGAGAAATGGTTATGGTGGAGAGCCCCCGTAAAGTACTCTGGTTTTGGGGGTAGATGCTCGGGAAGAGGGTTTCCTGAGGCTTGATCATGCCTTTGTGTATGCCAAGCTTCTTTCCCCATGACCTTTGCTATGGGCGGAGTTCCTCACGCTGGCCCCCAGCACCATCCATTATAAGTTTCAAAGAGAGTTTGATTTTCTGATATCCTTCCAAAAAACGATGCTGTTTCCTTATATTGATAACATTTTCCTCTTTGTACTTAATAAGTAGGAAGGAACATATGTGTGCCAGAAGTGGGCACCAAATGCCCATTAAAATTTAGGGTGTTTATTACGATCAGTGCATTCTTTTGGCAAAACTCTATTAGCCATACTGAGGTTCCTGGACCCACTGAACACACTGGGATATCTTCTATATCTTCAAAAAACACCACCACAAAACAACAACAAAAAACCAACCAACCACCACAAAACCCTGCCACACAGCCATCCACTGGTATCAGCGGGGGATTGGTTCCAGTACCCCTTGTATACCTAGACCTGTGGAAGCTCAAGTCCCTTATATAAAAAGCTATAATGCAACTGGCCCTCTGTATAAGAGGATTCTGTGGATGCAGAGGCCACAGGTAGGGCAGCTGACTATACTTTTCTGACTCAACAATGAAAACAGACCCAATGATAGTGGTCCTCTAAATTTAGGGGTAACTATCACTTATTTTGGCTCACTGTTTAAGATGTGTAGTGTGTTAACTAGAAGCCTTCTGATTTTGAGTGGGGCCTTAAAGCAAAAAGTCTGCAGCAAGAATGGGATACAGTGCATGCTGCCTGTCACTTGGGACCCAGGATTGTAGACACATTGTTTTGGAAACATCTGTGCCAGAGAAATACTGAATGAAACATGTGACAAACTCCCATAGAAGAAGCACAGTGCAGACCCTAGGGACTTTGGAGTTGAGTTATGACCTGCTGGCCGCCTCTCTCTGACAATTACACTCCATTTGAAATGCAGCCCTTGCTTTTGCTGACTGGGCACAAGGAGAAACTGAATACTTGACTATGGGGTGCCAAGCAGGCACTCTAAATCACTTATTATGACTTGGTATCACACAATTTACCAATCATAAAATTGGAACATTTTCAGCAGTCAATGCACTATATACAATGTGGACAAAAGTGGAAATTACACACATTCCAACTCTAGTAAGTCCAGAGTATATGGATAAAAAGCACCAAGAAGTTCAAATTTCAGTGCCTATTCTTGCTTCACTGACTCTTCCTCATCCAGTTTACAGCCTCATGGAAAATACTGCAAGACCTGTTGATGGAAAAGGGAAAAGGAAAGACCTGCATTCATGATGACTCTATGGTGTTCAGTCCAAGGTGGAAATAGTGGAGAGAGAGAGACAGTGGTAATGAGATATCTTCCTAGTGGGTTGGTTTTCTACTTTACATAGATGGAGATGGCTCATAGTGAAGACTGATACCAATTCGTATGTGACACTGTATCAGTTCAGATCAGTCACTCATTCTTGTCCAGGTCTTTGAAACCCCCATGGTCTGCAGTATGCCAAGCTACCTTGTCCATCACCAACCCTTGGAGTTTACTCAGACTCATGTCCATCAACTAAATGATGCCATCCAACCATCTCATTCTCTGTCATCCCCTTTTTCTCCAGCCTTCAATCTTTCCCAGCATCAGGGTCTTCTCCAAATAAATAATTCTTCATATCAGGTGGTCAAACTATTGGAGCTTCAGCTTCAGCATCAGTCCTTCCAATGAATATTCAGGACTGGTTTCCTTTAGGATTGACTGGTTGGATCTCCTTGCAGTCCAAGGGACTCTCAAAAGTCTTCTCCAACATCACAGTTCAAAAGCATCACTTCTTCAGTGCTCAGCTTTCTATACAGTCCAACTCACATCCATACATGACCACTGGAAAAACCATAGCTTTGACTACATTGACCTTTGTTGGCAAAGTAATGTCTCTGCTTTTGAATATGCTATCTAGGTTGGTCATAAACTGTCTTCTAAGGAGCAAGCATATTTTAATTTCATGGATGCAGTCACCATCCACAGTGATTTTGGAGCCCAAGAAAATAAATTTGTCACTGTTTCCCCATCTATTTGCTATGAAGTGATGGGACTGGATGCCATGATCTTAGTTTTTTGACTGCTGAGTTTTAATCTGGCTTTTTCACTCTCCTCTTTCACATTCATCATGAGGTTTTTCAGTTCTTCTTCACTTTCTGCCATAAGAGTGGTGTCATATGCATATCTGAGGTTATTGATATTTCTGCTGGCAATCTTGATTCCAGCTTGTGCTTCATCCAGGCTGGCACTTAGCATGATATATGCTGCATATAGGTTAAATAAGCAGGGTGACAATATACAGCCTTGACATACTCCTTTCTCAATTTGGAACCAGTTTGTTGTTCCTAACTAAGTTTCTAAGGCAACTAACTGTTGCTTCTTGAGCTGCATACAGATTTCTAGGGAGGTAGGTAAAGTGGTCTGGTATTCCTATCTCTTGAAGAATTTTCCAGTTTGTTGTGATCCAGACAGTCAAAGTCTTTGGCATAGTCAATAAAGCAGAAGTAGATGTTTTTATGGAATTATCTTGTTTTTTTCTATGATCCAACAGATGTTGGCAATTTGATCTCTGGCTCTTCTGCCTTTTCTAAATCCATCTTGAACATCCGGAATTTCTCAGTTCATGTACTATTGAAGTCTAGCTTGGAGAATTTTGAGCATTACTTTGCTACTGTGTTCAATGAGGGCAGTTAGCTGTGCAGTAGTTTGAGCGCTCTTTGGCATTGACCTTCTTTGGGATTGAAATGAAAACTGACCATTTCCAGTCCTGTGACCACTGCTGAGTTTTTCAAATTTGCTGGCATATTGAGTGCGGCACTTTCACAGCATCATCTTTTAGGACTTGAATCAGCTGGAATTCCATCACTTATATTAGCTATGTTCATAGTGATGCACCCTAAGGCCCACTTCACTTCGGACTACAGGATGTCTGACTCTAAGTGAGTGATCACACCATCATGGTTATCTGGGTCATTAAGATTATTTTTTGTATAGTTCTGTGTATTCTTGCCACCTCTTCTTGATATCTTCTGGTTCTGTTAGGTTCATACCATTTCTGTTCTTTATTGTACCCATCTTTGCATAAAATGTTCTCTTGTTATCTCTAATTTTCTTGAAGAGATCTCTACTCTTTCCCATTCTACTGTTTCTTGTTGACTGATAAGTCAGGGACTTGAACAAAGTTGACAGTGAGTCTGAGAGTGAAGTTGATGAATATCTTGGCAGAGTATATTCTTTATAAATATGCATATTAATCATGTTATCATAATATATCTATATAAATAAGATATTATGATAACATAATACCATAGACTGCATAGCTCAAAAACAACAGAAATTTATTGTTCTTACAGTTCTAGGAAGCCCAAGATGAAGGGACTAGCAGAGTCAGTATATGATGAGAATCTACTTCCTAGACATAATAAGTCTTTCTGTTTTTACTTCAATATGATGGGAATAGGGAGTCCTCTGGGGTGTCTCTTATAAGAGCACTAATCCCATTCACAGTCTCCACTCTTATGATCTAATCACCTCCCCAAACCATCTCATTGCAGATTAAGCTGCAACATTGGGGTGAGGCATAAATATTCAGTCCACTGCAGGGGAGGAGTGATTCTTATTAGGATTTCAACAAATCATCCAATAAAGAAATTTTGTCTCTTTATTCATAGCAGCTGGGGAATTAATGTGTTTAGAGGTCTTGGAATCCTCAATGTATTTACCAAATTTACTATTGCTTAAAATTTGATTTGTTTCTAATGATGAGCTTGTAAGTTGAATTTTAATGAACATCCTTGTACAAGAAGGCCTTATATAGCAGAATTGCTAGTTCACATCTCAAATAATAGTAATCTTTATGAAACAGTAGTAGATGGTTTTCCAAAGTGATTGTACTATGTTAGAAACCCAATAGAAGAGCTTCAGAGGCTCTCAGTTCAGTTAAGTCGTTCAGTCGTGTCCGACTCTTTGTGACCCCATGAATTGCAGTATGCCTGGCCTCCCTGTCCATCACCAACTCCCAGAGTTCACTCAAACTCACGTCCATCAAGTCAGTGATGCCATCCAGCCATCTCATTCTCTGGCGTCCCCTTTTCCTCCTGACCCCAATCCCTCCCAGCATCAGAGGCTTTTCCAATGAGTCAACTCTTCCCATGAGATGGCCAAAGTATTGGAGTTTCAGCTTTAGCATCATTCCTTCCAAAGAATATCCAGGACTGATCTCCTTCAGAATGGACTGCTTGGATCTCCTTGTAGTCCAAGGGACTCTCAAGAGTCTTCTCCAACACCACAGTTCAAAAACATCAATTCTTCGGCGCTCAGCTTTCTTCACAGTCCAACTCTCACATCCATACATGACCACTGGAAAAACCATAGCCTTGACTAGACGGATCTTTGTTGGCAAAGTAATCTCTCTGCTTTTGAATATGCTGTCTAGGTTGGTCTTAACTTTCCTTCCAAGGAGTAAGTGTCTTTTAATTTCGTGGCTGCAGTAACCATCTGCACTGATTTGAGAGCTCCCAAAAGTAAAGTCTGACACTGTTTCCACTGTTTCCTCATCTATTTCCCATGAAGTGATGGGACCAGATGCCATGATCTTAATTTTCTGAATGTTGAGCTTTAAGCCAACTTTTTTCATTCTCCTCTTTTATTTTCATCAATAAGCTTTTTAGTTCCTCTTCACTTTCTGCCATAAGGGTGGTGTCATCTGCATATCTGAGGTGATTGATATTTCTCCCAGCAATCTTGATTCCAGCCTGTGCTTCTTCCAGCCCAGCGTTTCTCATGATTCACAGGTACTATATCCTCACAAATACTTGGAGTTTCCAGTCTTTGTTAGCTGATCTGATAGGTGTAGTTTTTGTTTTTTGCTTGTTTTT
The DNA here is from genome assembly GCA_006408675.1 of Madoqua kirkii. Taxonomy (NCBI): domain Eukaryota; kingdom Metazoa; phylum Chordata; class Mammalia; order Artiodactyla; family Bovidae; genus Madoqua; species Madoqua kirkii. The sequence continues at coordinate 5,464 of SJYC01126634.1, forward strand.
CATTCTAAAATTTCATTGTGAGTATGATTTGCAGTAGCCATGGCACTGAGAACCTTTTTATATACTTTGTGGTCATAGATTTCATTTTTTGCAGTGTTCATCCAAAGTTTTTTGCTCATTTGAAGGAAGAGTTACTTGTCATTTGATTATTGATTTGTAGGATTTCTTTAATTATCTGTATATGAATCATTTTCCAGATATACTTTTATGAATATACTTTCCAAGTCTGTGGTTTGTCTCTTTATTTCCTTATCTTTATCTTTGGTATTTAGAAGATTTTTTTAAATTTAAAAGTCCATTTTTTCAAAATATTTGAGTAATGCCTCTTCTGTTCTAATTAAGAAATTTTGCCTACACCAAGAGATTTGTCTACATTTCCTTCTAGAAGCTTTAAAATATTGGCTTTTACATTTAGGATTATGATTCATTTTTTAAATTAATTTTGGTATAAGGGGTAAGAATGAGGGGGTCAACAGTAACTGATTTTGTAAGCACTCTTCAATTTGGATATTTGGTTTCTCCAGTAGTGTTTGTTGTAATGATTAACCTAATGTGCCAATTTGAATGGGTTTAGAGAGACCCAGGTAGCTGGTAAAACAGCATTTCCGGGTGAATCTATGAAAATATTTCTAGAAGAGATTAGCACTTGCTTCAGTAAGCTGAGTAAGGACATCAACTCTCATCAAAGTGAGCATTGCCCAATCCACTGAGGGCCAGAATAGAACAAAAGAATGAGGAACAGTAGGTTCCTTCTCTCTATTCTTAAGCTAGGACATTCATCCTGTCCTGTCCTCAGACCTTGGAACTTCTGGTTCTGGGACTTTTTGACCCTAGATCTAACACATTGCCCCCAACCCCAGACCCTCAACTCAAACTGAATTATACCACTGGCTTTCCTGGGTGTCCAATTTGCAGATGGAGCAGACTGTGGGACTTAGTCTCCATAACTGTGTGAACCAATTCCTTTTATAATTCTTTCTTCTTTATCTGTCATCTCAACTACTGATCTACTTCTCTGGAGGACTCTAATAGTTTTTAAATGAAATAATCCTCCCTTACGCTATTGAATTGTTTACTGATGCCCTTGTCAAAATCAAGTAATTATATACAGGGGTTCATCTGTAGGCTTTTTTTTTTTATTTTGTTGATCTGTTCATGTATCTCTAGACTCATATCCAATTGGCTCAGTTAATAGCTTTACCCTAAGTCTTGAAATATGGTACATCAGTCATCCATCTTAATTTTTCTTTTTTAAGAAAGCCTTGGCTTTTCTTTCCCAGATTTATGCATATAAGTTATATTCTTAAATATGTATTATGTTCTACATTTATATAATGTACAATATATTATATATTATAGTTATTGCACTAATTATATATTCATGCATAGTATATAGTTATATATTAAAATTCTTATTAAAAATAAACTCTCCAGCTATACAACAGAATTTAAATTGGGATGGAATAAATGGGAATATATAGATTAACTTTCTTATTACAAAATTCAGAGTTAAATTGAAGGAAGTAAGAAATACCACTAGAACATTCAGGTATGACATGAATCAAATCCCTTACAATTATACATTGGAAATAATAGACTCAAGGGATTAGATTTGATAAACAAATAGATTCAAGGGATTAGATCTGATCCACAGAGTGCTTGAAGAACTATGGACAGAGTTTCATAACATTATACAGGAGCTGGTGATCAAAACCATTCCAAAGAAAAAGATATGCAAAAAGGCAAAATGGTAGGTGTAAGGCCTAAAGAGGCCTTACACATAGCTGAGAAAAGAAGAGAAGTCAAAAGGCAAAGCAGAAAAGGAAAGATATATCCATCTGAATGCAGAGTTCCAAAGAATAGCAAGGCTAGATAAGAAAGCCTTCCTAAGTGATCAATGCAAAGAAATAGAGGAAAACAATAGAATGGGAAAGACCAGAGATCTCTTTAAGAAAATTAGAGATAACAAAGGGACATTTAATGCAAAGATGAGCACAGTAAAGGACAGAAACAATAAGGATCTAACAGGAGCAGAAGACATTAAGAAGATGTGGCAAGAATACACAGAAAAACTATACCAAAAAAAAAAAAAAATCTTAATGACTCAGATAATCACAATGGTGTGATCACTCACCCAGAGCCAGATATCCTGGAATGTAAAGTCAAGTGGGTCTTAGGAAGCATCACTACAAACAAATCTAGTGGAGGTGATAGAATTCCAGCTGAGATATTTCAAATCCTAAAAGATGATGCTGTGAAAGTGCTGTACTCAATATGCCAGCAAATTTAGAAAACTCAGCAGTGGCCACAGGACTGGAAAAGTTCAGTTTTCATTCCAATCCCAAAGAAAGGCAATGCTGAAGAATGTTCAAACTACCACACAATTGCACTCATTTCACATGCTAGCAATGTTCAAAATTCTCCAAGCTAGGCTTCAACAGTATGGATGTGACAGTTGGACCATAAAGATAGCTGAGTGCCAAAGAACTGATGCTTTTGAATTGTGGTGTTGGAGAAGACTCTTTAGAGTCCCTTGGACTGCAAGGAGATCAAACCAGTCAACCCTAAAGGAAATCAGTCCTGAATATTGACTGGAAGGACTGACACTGAAGCTCTAATAGTTTGGCCACTTCATGTGAAGAACTGGCTCGTTGGAAAAGACCCTGATGCTGGGAGACGAAGGGGAAAACAGAGAATGAGATGGTTGGATGGCATCACCAGCTTGATGGACATGAGTTTGAGCAAGCTTCAGGAGTTGGTGATGAACAGGGAAGCCAGGAGTTGGTGACGGACAGGGAAGCCTGGCGTGCTGCCTGGCATGACTCATGGGTAGCCAAGAGTCAGAAACAACTGAGTGACTGAACTAAATTTAACTGATAGATCAACTTCAGGAGAAATGGCATCTTAATATTCAGACTTGTAATTTATGACATAGTTTATCTATTTATTTATAAATATGTAATATACATTTATATCTATTTATCTGCCTATAAATAGATAATATTTAGAGCTTCAGTTTCTTTCAATTTTCAATGCATAGGCCTTACACATAGTTCTTTAAAATTATTATGTATATTTTGTTTTTGTTTAGTTGCTCAGTCATGTCTACTCTTTGTGACTCCATGGCCTATAGCCTGCTAAGCTCCTCTGTCCATGGGATTTCCTAGACAAGAATACTAGAGTAGATTGCCACTGCCTTCTCCAGGGAATCTTCCCAACCCAGGGATTGAACCCATATCTCCAGCATTGCAGGCACATTTTTTTTTACCACTAGCCACCAGGGAAAAGGAAATAGCAACCCACTCCAGTGTTCCTGCCTGGAGAATCCCAGGGACAGGGAAGCCTGGTGGGCTGCCATCTACGGGGTCACACAGAATCGGCAATGACTGAAGCAACTTAGCAGCAGCAGCAGCCACCAGGGAGGCCATTATATCATGTTTTGGAGGGTTGCAATTGTATTATTTTACAATTTTATTTTTTAACTATTTATTACTAAACATATATAAGAACATTTTACAATCTCTTAAAGGGCTCTGATCTCCTATTGCAATTATTATTTCATTTTCTGTGATTCACTTTTAGATAATTCCAAATGACCTTCTTTTAAGTTAATAATCCTTTTGTGTATGTGTCCAGTCTACTTTTAAGCCAGTCAAATAAATACTCATTTAATTCCTGACTTTACATTTTTTAGTTTTCTTTCTCTGCTTAAATTCTTCACCTTTATACCATTTCATCTCTTTTCCTCTAAATCTTTGTTAATAATATTTAATTTTTTGATAATTCCTATAGCTGGGTCATCTATGGTTTTGCTTCTTTTTCCCTTTTTACTTTTTAAGTTACAGTATTCTACTGCTTTGCACATCTTTTAGATGCTTGTGTATGCACTGTACTTTAGGTATAAAATAGCAGTAGAGATTCATCTGCTGGATCATAGAAAAAGCAAGAGAGTTACAGAAAAACATCTACTTCTGCTTTATTTTGACTATTCCAAAGCCTTTGGCTGTGTGGATCACAATAAACTGGAAAATTCTTCAAGAGATAGGAATACCAGAACACCTAACCTGCCTCTTGATAAATCTGTATGCAGGTCAGGAAGCAACAGTTAGAACTGGACATAGAACAACAGACTGGTTCCAAATAGGAAAAGGAGTACGTCAAGGCTGTACATTGTCACCCTGCTTATTTAACTTATATGCAGAGTACATCATGAGAAACGCTGGACTGGAAGAAACACAAGCTGCAATCAAGATTGCCAGGAGAAATATCAATCACCTCAGATATGCAGAAGATACCACCGTTATGGCAGAAAGTGAAGAGGAACTAAAGAGCCTCTTGATGAAAGTGAAAGAGGAAAGCGAAAAAGTTGGCTTAAAGTTCAACATTCAGAAAACAAAAATCATGGCATCCGGTCCCATCACTTCATGGGAAATAGATAGGGAAATCGTGTGCTGCGATGCATGGGGTTGTGAAGAGTTCAGACATGACTGAACGACTGAACTAAACTGAACTGAACTGAGAGATTCAAGTGGACAAAAATCCTTCCATAAAGGACTTTTTTTTGTTCCTTTGTTATGCAGCTAGAAACTTTAATTAGTTAGTTTAGGTAATTTGTGTTCTTGTTCTCCACAGTAATATAAAACCCTGCCTTCCAAAGGTGCTTTGAAATCTAATCAAATATGAATTAAGCAACTTCTTTTTATTTTCTAACCAGCCTGCAGCTTTCTAGGATCCCTAGAAATCCTTTACATGGAGAACTGGTGAGCAGTCAGTTGCTTTGCAGTAGTAAAATCTCAGTGAATCTCCTTTCTCCTTTACATTTTTTGCCAGTAATGGTCTTATTTTCCCATCCAGTCATTGCATTGAGACATAAAGAATGCTGCTGGTCTTTGTTCATTGCTGACAGACTACTATCTTTCTAAAATTATTTTATTTAAACATCTTTGTGCCCATACCTCTTTGATGATTTTTAAAAGTGTTTATTTTTTAAAGTTTATCTTTTTTTTCTTAATGTTACAGAGTGGTCAATTGCCTTTGTGACTATCCATAACTTAACTAATATCACAATTTCAACATACATTTTTTTATTGTTAGATTTTATTGTTTTTCAACATATGATTGAAAAATTTCAACATACATGTTTTATTACGCTTCAGTTTAGTCATAGATAGTCACATACCAAAAAGAGCAAAGAGCAGTGTTTCAGATTTCAGAAAGATGTATGACTGAATTGATATCTACTGGGACTTTGTATGGGGACAAAAGAGGAAAAGTAACTCTAACAAAGAGAAAGGATGAATGTTTACCTTATGTCCCAAAAGATTTAACCTTCACCATTCTAGACTACACTCTATGCTCAAAAAAAAAAAAAAAGATTCATAATTTCATCAAGGAGCTTCCTTATCTATTTAATACAAATTGGGTTCAGTCACTAGGCCGGAGGCACTGGTGAGGAAGGGGAGAGGGGCACACCTGAGCTTTCTGAGATATTGCAGTGTTCTGTTTAGTTGATTGGTTCTAAAAGTATATATAAATATATGCAAAGCTTAATTAGCTTGAAAACCTAATATTTATGCACTTCATTGTATATAGGCTCTATCTCAATTAAAATATATTTAAATGTGTCCATAACAAACATTCTACTTAACAGTTAACTACTGAGATATCCTCTTGAAATGAAAAACTAAATGAAGATGTCCACTATCTTTGCCTCTACCCAACATTCTAGCATTGCAAAAAGTCCTCTCTTCTACCATATGGCAAGGGGGAAAAATAAGAAAATGCATAAGGTTTAGAAAAAATAACAAATTGGTCATAATTCAAGTATGACATTATATATGTAGAGAATTCAAACTATTATTTTAAAAGAACTGAAAAAAGAACTTAACAAGATCTCTAGATACAATACATAAATAAACATATTTTACTGTATAGTAACAGATAAAATTATAAACCCATGTTTCCTTAAAAATGACACAATTTTCATTAGTGTCAAGAATGATTAGATATCACAGAGAAAAACTGTAGCTAAGACATACACACAGAAAAATTACAAAACATTTTTGAGATAAATTAAAAGTGGCCTGCCTATGTAAATGGAGCTTTATTAATCACAATTCTGAGAAGTGTAAAGATACCAATTATCTCTGAATTGATCTATAAATTAAATGAAATCTCAGTATGTGTGTGTGTGTTTGTAGCACAAGCTTGTTCTTAAACATATGTAAGAAAGCAACGGACCAAGAATAAACAAGATAAATCTGTAGAAGAAAAAGTTGGAGGAATCTTATTATCAGATATCAAAACTAACTATAAAGTTACCCCAATTAAGACCATGTGGTGTTGGTTCAAGACAGACCAATAAATCAAAGGAATAAAATAGAGAACACAAACCAAAAGACTCTTCCTATATGTATGGTCATTTGATTTACAACAAAATTGACTCTGTAATACAATGTGGGAAGAATCATTTTTTCAGTAACTGAAGCTGAGTCAAATGAATATCCATATAGAAAAATATTTAATCTTAACACGTACCTCACACCATATGCAAAACTCAATTCCAGAAGGACTATAAATTTAAATGTAATAGATAAAGCAATAAAACTTCTGAAAGAAGATATGTTAGAATACTTTAATAAGCTTGTGATTGGCAAAGACTTCTTATACTGGACATGAAAACATAATCATGAAATGAAAGACTGATAGATGAACTACATTAAAATTTAAAGTATCTACTCATCAAAAGTTACCATTACAGAGATACCATTACAAGATATCAAAGCATAAAGCAAGAAGTAGAAGATATACATGTACTAGAATATATGAAAAACCATTATGAGTCAATAAAAGGAAGACAACACATTAGGAAAATAAAAGACCTGAAGAAAGCAAGTGGCAAAAGAGAATACTCAAATGGCCAATAAATGAAAAAGTGCTAAATTTCATCAGTCCTTGGCATATTGCAATTAAATCACAACTAGATATCACTACACATTTGCCAAATGGCTAAGATAAAAATAAAAACATAAGATTAGGTAATGGTAAGAATGCAGCACAATAAAAACCTTCATATACTACAACTGGGATTGTAAATTTGTACAACTTTAGATAAACTTTGTAGATGTTTACCATTAAGTGGAATAAATGCACATCCTATGACCCACTGATTCCATTTCTATGTAGGTGTGGACCTATGTTCACCAAAAGATATGTAGAAGCATGTGTAACTGTACCACTGATAATAACCCTAAACTGGAAACAGCTCAAATGTTTGATTATGGATTGGATAGAGTGAGGAAATACAATCAAGTTATCACACAATGAGAAGGATGCAAGTATTTTTACACCTGAGTCTATGTAATTTACAGCTATAAAGTACTGTTAATTTTCTGTATCTTAAACTATGTGGTACTCACTATCTGTGTACCATCAGTAAGTGTGTATGTGTGTGCGTGTATTATTAAAAGTTTACTGAAAAAGAACCAAATATACCTTTACAAGTTTCCAGGAATCTATTTCCCATAAAATCATATAATAAAAATTAAATCCCCAGTGCATAACGACATATATGTTGTTGTTGTTTAGTCTCTAAGTTGTGTTCAACACTTTTGCATCCCCATGGATTGTAGCCTGCCAGGCTTCTCTGTCCATAGGATTTCCCAGGCAAGAATACTGGAGTGGTTGCCATTTCCTTCTCCAGGGGATGTATCATCCCAACTTATGAATCAAACGCACATCTCCTGCATTGGCAGGTGGGTTCTTTACCACTGAGCCACCAGGGAAGCCCAACAACATATATAATGTTAACTGCGGCATTTTTAACAGCAAAAAAGAGAGGTAAAAGCCCTTCAATAAGGAATTTTGATATAAGTAATGATATGTGCACACAATGGAATATTATACAACTATTAAAAAATTAGAGTTATCACTTAACTTGGAAGTATTTCTATGAGATAGCAAGTGAATAAAGTAAAGTGCTATAAAGCAAGAAGAGATTTTAGAGGATTTTTTTTGACACATTTGAGAAAGTTTATGATTATCAGAATTTGTATACATGATCACAATCAAAACAAAGAGGTAAACCAAAGAACAAGACTTTCTTAACCCCCCTGAAAACATACTAAATTACAATTTCTGTTCAAATGTTATTCCTATGCTATATTCATTTTGAGCTTATTTCCATTTTATACTCTGGCATTTCTTTTCTGAATACAGGTTACATATAATATTATGTGTTAACTCCCTAGTCTTAATACTACAAAGTCACCTGTTCTACCATGGGTATATTTTTATCATTTAGAGAAGGATATGCTTGTTAGTAAGCCAGTTATACTTATTTTTTTAATTTTATTTTTACTTTATTCTACTTTACAATGCTGTATTACTGAAATGAATTGGCCACAGGTGTACATGAGCTCCCAATCCTGAAACCCCCTCCCACCTCTCACCCCATATTCTTAAGTAACTTTGTTAATGCAAAAACACTGAGAAGTAAGAGCAAATAATGGAGTTATTATTTCACAGATCCTCATTCCAGTTCAGGAAAATTACTTCCAGAAAGCTGCAATTCTGCCAAGTATATTCTGTTTAAACAGAAACTGAAAGAAAAGCGAAATTACTGGAAGCCTTTGACAGTTCACTAGACATTGTGTGCTTTCAATAGTTCAACACTGTTATGCTTGATAACCAAGAGTAAATTAATAGGCTAAAAATTTAAAATCTATACTTTAATTAAGGAAAAGTGTATAAATAGTCAGGTAAGCTTATAGAGAAGCTGACCAAGATACATAAACTAGGATATGTGTCCATATAAAATTTCTATTCTCCATCTTTTTTTTCTTTTTAGAGAATATTTATTAACATCATTTAATATGCAATTTTTCATTTGTCATTCTGGAAATCCTTTTTTAGAAAGATTCTTCTTTGTCTGAATACAAACAGCAGCCACATTGTCAGTAATTATTCTGGACCTCCACGTTAGATAAATTCAATTTCTTCTTGAGACACAAGTTTCCTTCCGTATATCTGAGGTAAAGTTTTTATTATCTCTGCAGTTTCTGGTGGACCCTGACTCATCAGCCAGTCTGACGATTTACTTTCCTTAGAATGCTGCGAAATTGAAGAAGCATGAGATGGTAGTCCTGTTGATCTTAGAACTTCTGATACATTTGGCTTAAGATTGTCTCTTCTGTCACAGAACCTTATTAATGAACTGTGTGGCTTAACTACCTGAACAACCCTGCTGGCAAACACCATCTTGCTGCCCATGATGACCCCCGAGAAGGGGCAGCTTCCCAAGATTAAATTTTTATAAAATCACCCAAACTTCTATATACATGAATGTATATAACTATGTATTTTATATTCATATACAATTTTATGCATTATTGTGAGGTCATGGAGACATTTTGAATAGGGCCTACATTTTTAGATAGGAAGAAGGACTGATATATGAGAAGAGATGAGAACAAGATTAGACACATTTACATTTTTTATAAAACCTTAATAATATAACCAAATTTATTTGTTTTTCTTACAGTGAATAAACAGATGTGTAAACTTAAGACGAACAATAGAAAATGAAAACATTAAAGACTTAAAGGAAAGACCAAAAATTAGACAAAAGGAAATTTATAGGCCAACTTTGACCACAGATATTAAAAAAATATTAGCATACCAAACTCAAACATTTACTTTATTGTTTTTTTTTTAATTTTAATTTTATCTTACTTTACAATACTGTATTGGGTTTGCCATATATTGACATGAATCTGCCATGGATGTACATGAGTTCCTAATCCTGAACCCCCCTCCCACCTCCCACCCCATATCATTCCTCTGGATCATCCCCGTGCACCAGCCCCAAGCCTCCTGTATCCTGTATCTAACAGAATGGCGCTTCATTTCTTATATGATAGTATACATGTTTCAATGTCATTCTCCCAAATCATCCCACCCTCTCCCTCTCCCACAGAGTCCAAAAGTCCATTCTA
>SJYC01126636.1:0-10842 GCA_006408675.1 Madoqua kirkii
GTGGGGGTGGAGGCTGAGTGTGAGGGGGCGTGGTGTGTGTGGGGGCAAAAATGCCTTTCATATATTTACTCTCTAGCTTACAATGATTCCCTTTTGAAGGGAACTAACTGCCCTCTGATCCACAAGCATGAGAGCTCAGGAGTCATACCACACAAACTTTGGTTTCATGGCCAAGTTCCCATACAAGATCTATTTAAGTGTTGCATGATCTTGAACAAAGATCTTAGTCTTAGTGAGTCTTAGTTTCCTTTTTCCAAGCTGAAGATAATAATTATAATTCTTCCTCATTGAATTGCTGAGTGGATTAAATAATAAATGTAATACTAATTCTCCAATGTAACTAAGTAATATTAATACAAGTACCACATTTTAAGAGAGTATCTGACATATGATTATTATTTATATAAATCCATGATCCTTTTCCCCTTCTTCTTCCCAGAATGGAATGAATTTGACCAGGGATGATACCTATTTAATGCTGACTTTGCAGATGATATCCTGGGAATATGGAGTTAATGCTGAGAGATCCGGTTAGTCTCTGTTAATAAGTTTAATTGGAACAAGTGAACCTAGAAGTTGAGTTATGGCTATGCTTAGCTTTGTTGTTATTGTTATTGTTTTTGTTGAGGCTCAGCTGTAGCTATATTCTGACTTCAAGTTTTAGGGAAAACTTAGGGGTTCTTATAGTCACTGTATATATTTCTCCTTGATTTTCTTTCAACAAAACAGACTTTAGTAATATAGTATGTACAAAGGTTACATCTCTTGACTGTAAAGAAGATTTTCAATATTCTCAGAATGTTAAGGTGACTGGATTGATCCATTCAACATCTGTTCTGCTATCAACATCACTTTAGTTTTGAACTATGGGCAGCAGCAAAGAAAATCAGATAGAATGCTGAGCAGTGCACTCAAGGTAGACCCACCTCAAAGCTACCTCCTTAAAAGGAACACGTCCTTAAAAACACAGGCACATAATGGCTTCTCTTTGACTCTTAAAACAGTGGATCTCAGATATTTAGCTGTTTTGTCCATTAAAAGAAAGAGATTGATTCTACCCCAGATGTTACCATTTTACTATCTGTATCGCCATCTTTTCATTAAATAATTATGCTCACCTCAAAAGAATTAAGAAAGATCTTTACCTTAGGATTACTTCAAGTCCTTTCAATTAAATATTTAACTTTATGAAAAATTTCTCTACATTTTCCTTTTTTTCCTTATTTCATGGTCAGTTGGTGCCAAAGCCCTGGTCTGATGGTACTTTTTATTCTTCACTTTTAGTACCTGCCAGTTCAAAGCATTATATTTATTAGTATCTTTCTCCATCATCCATTAAATTTTCTTCTCCTGAGGGGGGGAAAAAGTGTTGCTCTTATTTATTGTTCTAATCCCCATCATAACCAGGCAGCCCCTTGTACATGTCTGATATACAGTCAGTGTTCAGTAATAAGTTGCTAAAGGTTGTGCTATGCATGTGATCCAGGAGAAGCTGATTTTTTAAAAAACTCAGTACATGGTTGAGTGAGAATAAAATTTGGGAAAACCAAGACTTTTTAACCTAAAATGTCCCAGTCTTTACTGTAGAGACTCCACCTAGCTCCACAATGACACACACTTAAAACAAAGTCTCATTTTACCAATTATCTTTGCTTTATGGATCCAGTGATTACCTAGGGTATATCTTGAGGGCCATCCCTAATTACTTAGTTTTCCTTTTTAAAGGCATTTCTATTTTTCTAGCTTAAACAATTTCAACAGCTCTGGGGTAGACAATAATAAGTGTCTTAGAAATAAATTATAGGCTAAAGGCATTGTCGAGCCATTTGCATTTAAGACTCATTTACTGAAATTATCAGGCTGGGTTATAACAGATTGTGGCTGAGGCACCTGCTGCTTAAGACTTTCAAAAGCTATTTTGTCTTAGAAATAATTTCTAACATAAAAGGAATCTTTTACTACTAACAATGTGAACTCAGGATAAACTTACTAGTTCTGTTAACCTGCTATCAAAGATAAAGTTCTTGTATCTAAGACTTTTGTTGTTCTTCAGTTGCTCACTCAAGCCCAACTCTTTGTGACTCCATGGACTGCAGGAAGCCAGGCTTCTCTGTACTTCACTATCTTCCTGAGTTTGCTCAAATTCAATGTCCTTTGAATCGGTGATGTCATCTAACAGTCTCATCCTCGGTCATCCCCTTCTCCTCCTGCCTTCAACTTTCCTAGCCTCGGAGTTTTTTCCAGTGAGTCAGCTCTTTGCATCAGATGGCCAAAATATTGGAGCTTCAGCTTCAGGATCAGTCCTTCCAATGAATATTCAGGGTTGATTTCCTTTAGGATTGACTGGTTTGATCTCCTTGCTATCCAAGGGACTCTCGAAAGTTTTCTCTAGCACCACAGTTCAAAAGCATCAATTCTTAGGCACTCAGCCTTTTTTTTGGTCCAACTCTCACATCTGTACATGATTACTGGAAAATCCTTAGCTTTGACTATTGTGAGGTATTTGACTGTGTGAAGTATTTAACATAGCAGAAAGAACCACATACTTTTGCCTTTCTGCAGAAGGGACAGTATATGATAGAAAGGTGTTCCTACCACTGTTACTACCACTCCTAATTCTCAAACTCTGGCCAACTCTCTGGTTTGACAAAGAGTCTTAGAAGCTGCAGTACTTCATGTATCTGACCTCTGAGGCTGTCATAAACTGAGAGACATCTTCGCTCTTTTCTGGGCAAGCAGAGACTCTTATTAAGAGTCATAGTATTTACATATTTTGAACACACACTCTATCTCCAACACCTTAAATGTTTCCCACAGGCATATATTTCAAGCAACTGATCCAACACAGGTAGTCTTGCCCCAGGTCCAAAGAAATACTCTCACATAATGAAATCAATTGAATTAATCTCACTTGACACTCAATTACTGCCAATACACATGTTAAATCATTACTTCAAGGTTATTTGTTTTATAATTACTTGGCATAGTAAAAATTAATCACTTGGAAGCATGACAAAGTAGGTTTCACTTTTTGCCAGACAGAAAAAGTGGTTTGCAAGCATATCTCCCACTGCCAACCCAGCTCCACTGAGCATGCTCACTATGATCTAACATACAAATATTCTATTGCCTGGGTTCCCTCAGCTCTGTGTTTTCTTAACTCTTCATTAATTCTCTTCATTGGTTAACTCTTCAAATAGCAAACCTCTATTCATCATTGTGCCCTCAGCCTTAAAGGTGCTTCTTTGGAGAAAATTTTCCGAATTCTAAGGTTAAGCTAGGTACTTCAGTTATGTAAAAATGCTCTCATTTTAATTATAAGATAACATTTGTTTGCTGCTTCTCTCACAATATTACAAACTTTATGTGACAAGGGGCTTTGCCCCTGCTACTTTTAGCCCTGTGCTCAACAACTACCACAGAGGTAGTGACAGGAGCCACATTCACTTCTGTAAAATAACATCTAGAATACCATGGCAGCAATGAAATTTCCAGGCTGGTCCTTAAAGAACAGTAGTAGCTATGCCAGATTTTGTGATTATCATTGTGGAGCAATGAAAAAGATGGTAGTAACCCAAATTTTTCTGGGCAACTCATCGTTAAATCAAAGGTTTGTAAACTCCTCTCTAGACAGGCACACATGCTATTCAACTGGGAAAAAAATAGAAAATCTTAATAAATTCACAACTGTGGAAATAAACATATGCACTCCTAGGGAATTTTGGAAATATTTGAAGAGTAAGAATCTTTCCATGTCTATGTGTTCCTATAAGTCTGATAAATGGTAGCAGTGAGCATAGAACTTTAGGGAAATTCAAGTAAAGGTGACCTTCTTTGGTTATTTGTCTGCCATGATTGCCATAACAAAATATCACAGTCACAGACTGAATTTTTGAAACAACACAGATTTACTTTTCTCATATTTCTGGATTCTGGAATCCAAGACCAAGGTGTGAAAAGATTAGGTTTCTCCTGAGCCCTCTCTGCTGGCTTCCAGATGGCCACTTCTCACTGTGTGCTCACATGACCATTTATCTGATCATGTGCATCCCTGATGTCTCTTCCTCTTATATGGATACTAACTGTATTGAATTAAGATGTCTTATGGTATCAAGACATCATTTCATCTTAATTAATTCCGTATAGGCTCAATTTCCAGATATAGTCACAGTGAGCGGCTAGGGATTCTTTTAAACATGAATTTAGAAGGGACACAATCCAGCCTATAAAATCTAATAAATTTCATGATTCTTAGATATCACAGGTATCTGCCCTGTCAAAGGAATAATCTTTAATGGTGCTATATTTTGTCATGTATGAAATAAATCATACAAAGATTATTAGATAATATATATTTACACATATAATGATCATTATACTTATGATTCTGAAAATAATCTTAAAGTTTGCATTTGCTGTTAAAATTACATGGTCAAGAGATGGGATTAAGATGGTGAGATAGCATGAAAAGATGCTTAACAGCACTAATTATTAGAGAAATGCAAATCAAAACTACAGTGACTAGAATGGTCAGAATGGTCATCATCAAAAAGTCTATAAACAATAAATACTGAAGATGATGTGGAGAAAAAGGAATCCTCTTACATTGTTGGTGGGACAACTGACAGTGTGTATAAACTAGCACAACTACTACAGAGAACAGGATGGAGATTACTTAAAAAGCTAAAAATAGAGCTACCAATGTGACCCAACAATCCCACTTCTGGGCATATATCCAGAGAAAAATTTGAAAGATACACATACTCCAGTATTCACTGAAGCACTATTCATAATACCCAAGACATGGAAGCAGCTTAAATGTCAATCAACAGAGGATCAGATAAAGAAGATGTAGTACACATATAAATAGAATATTAGTCAGCCATCAAAACAAATGAGCAACACCATTTGCATCAACATGGATGGACTTAGAAATTATCATACTAAGTGAAGTTAAAGAAGACTAATATCATATGATATCACTTATATGTGGGACTTTAAAAAATGATACAAATGAACTTATTTATAAAACAGAAACATACTCACAGACTTCATCAAAAACAAACTTGTGGTTATCCCAACAAACTTATGGTTACCAAAGGGGAAAGGTGTGTGAGGGAAAGATAAATTAGCAGGAGTTTGGGGTTAACATATACACACTGCTATATAGAAAATAATCAACAGTGACCTACTGTGTAGCACAGGGAACTCTACTCAATATTCTATAATAATATATATGGGAAAGAATCTGAAAAAGAATTGATATATGTATCTGTAAAACTGAAGGCCTAACCTGGTGGCTCAGCAATGAGGAACCTGCCTGCAATGCAGGGGATACAGGTTTGATACCTAGATGGAGCCTGGTGGGCTAGAGTCCCTGAGGTTGCAAGAGTAGGACACAATTTAGTGACCAAACCATCATCACCACCATGTGTAACTAACCAGTTTTCTGTACACTTGAAACTAATAACAATATTGTAAATCAACTATACTCCAATATACAATATTTTTTTAAAGATGGTGAAGTAGGAAAATCCTAAGATCACCTCCTCCCATAAACACACAAAAACCACAGCAATATATAGAGCAATACATTCTGAGAACAAAGAGTAGCAGGACATCTCTTCTACAATTAAGGATACAAAGGCGAAAAAATACATTGAGATAGATAGGGAAAGCAGACACAACATCCTGTCAGGACCAAATCCCAGTGTGGTTACCTACAAACAGGAAGGGATATCACAACTATGGGGGTCCTCCCTAAGAAGCAAGGAATTTGAGCCCTCACATCAAACACTCGAGGTCTGAGGATAGGCACCAGGAAGATAAGTCCCCATAACTGGCTTTGAAATACAATGAGATTGCAGTCTAGGAGAGCCAGAGAGGTGTTCTATATTGGAGTCTGCTCTTAAAGGTCCCATTAAACTCAATCCAAGTCCTAGTACAGAAACACCTGGGGGGGGGGGTGGTGGTGGAGGGGGGACAAACAAACAATAGAACTCAAAAATGAGCAGAAGACCTTATTAGACATTTCTCCAGAGAAGAAATAGAGAGGGTCAATAGGCACATGAAAAGATGCCCAACATTACTAATTATTGTAGAAATGTAAATGAAAACTACAATGTGGTTCATTAGTATCATTTCTTTTTAGTTGCCACATATAAGGGATGACATACAAATGAATTTACTTAAAAAACAGAAACAGGTTTCCTAGTAGCTCAGCTGGTAAAGAGTCCACCTGCAATGTGGAGACTCTAGTTCAATTCCTGGGTTGGGAAGATCCCTGAAGAAGGAATAGATTCTAGTATTCTTGGGCTTTTGTGGTGGCTCAAACAGTAAAGAATCCGACTGCAATGCAAGAGACATGGGTTGGATCCCTGAATCAGGAAGATCACTTGAAGGAGGGCATGGCAACCCATTCCAGTATTCTTGAGCCTGGAGAATTCCCATGGAGATAGGAGCCTGGCAGGCTGCTGTCCAGTTCATGGGATCCCAAAGAGTTGGACATGACAGAGCGACTAAGCACAGCACAAAACAGAAACAGACCTACAGACTTATAGAACAAACTTAAACTTGGCCATGAGAAGGATGGGGGAAAGGGAAAGTTGGGGAGTTTGGGATGGACATGTACACACTGCTATATTGAAAATGGATAACCAAGAAGGACCTCCTGTACAGCACATGGAACTCTGCTCAATATTATGTAACAGCCCAGATGGGAGGGAAGTTTGGGGGAGAATGGATATATGTAGATGTACATATATATGGATATATGTATATATATGTATGGTTGAGTCCCTTTGCTGTTCACCTGAAACTAGCACATTGTTAATTGTCTATACCCCAAAGCAAAGTAAAAAGTTAAAAGAAATTACAATGAAGTACCATCTCACACCAGTTAGAATGGCCATCATTAACAATCCTACAAAGAACAAATGCTGGAGAGGGTGTGGAGAAAAGAGGACCCTCCTACATGGTTGGTGGGAATGTAAGTTGGAGCAGTCACTGTGGAACACAGCACAGCAGTTCCTGGGCAGATATCTGAACAAAACTAAAATTAAAAAAGATATGTGCACCCCAGTGTTCATAGCAACACCATTCACAATATCCATTACATGGAAACAACCTAAATATCCATCAACAGATGAAAAGATAAAGAAAACATGGTATATATGCATATGGAATACTACTCACAGCCACAAAAAAGAATGAAATAATACCATATGCATTAGTTGCAACATGGATGCAACTAGAGATCATACTAAGTAAAATCAGCCTGAAAGAAAAAGACAGATACCATATTGTATCACTTATATGTGGAATCTAAAATATGAACAAATGAACCTATCTATGAAATAGAAAGAGACTTCCAGACATAGAGCCCAGACTTGCAGTTGCCAACTGGTGGGGGTGGGGAGGGGTGAACTGAGAGTTAGGGGTTAGTAGATGCAAACTGCTATATAGAGAACAGATAAACAACAAGGTCTTACTTTATAGAACAAGGAACTGTTTTCAATATCCTGAGATAAACTGTAATGGAGAAAATATAAAAATAATACATGTATAACTGAATCACTTTGTTGTACGGCAGAAATTAAAAGTGAAACTAAGTTGTTCAGTTGTGTCCCCTCTGCAACCTCAAGGACCATATAGTCCATGCATATTCTCCAGGTCAGAAGACTAGGGTGGGCAGCCTTTCCTTTCTCCAGGGCCTCTTCCCAACCCAGAGATCAAACCCAGGTCTCTCACATTGCAGGTGGATTCTTTACCAGCTGAGCCACAAGGGAAGCCCAAGAATACTGGAGTAGGTAACCTATCCCTTCTCCAGCAGATCTTTTTTGATCCAGGAATCAAACTGAGGTCTCCTGTATTGCAGGTGGATTCTTTACCAACTGAGCTATCAGGGAAGGCCTGCAGATACTAACACACTGTAAATCAACTGTACACACACACACACATATATTGTGGTTGAACGTATTTTAAAAATGAGACTCATGTGTAGGTCTCTTAGAAGAGACTCACTTCAGATCCAAGATCACATCAAGACTAAAACCAAAAGGACAGAAAAAGATATTTAATGCAAATAGAAACAAAAATAAAACTGGGATAGCAATACTTTTGTCAGACAAAATAGACTTTAAAACAAAGACTAGAACAAAGAGCATTACATGTGATAAAAGAGCGAAAACATATTTGTAAGTGTGTGTGTATACGTATGTATACATAATATATCCAACATAAGAGCACCTAAATATATAAGGCAAATATTAACACACCTAAAGAGAAGAACAGACACCAATGCAAGAGTAGTTGGGAACTTTAATACATGGATAAGTAATCCAGAGAGAAAATCAATAAGGAAATACTGAGCTTAAATTACACCATTAAACTAGACTACCTATAAGATATCCATAAAACATTCTACCCAAAAATGGCAGAATACACATTTTTATCAAGTGCACATAGAACATTCTGCAGGAATGATCATGTGCTAGTCCACAAAACAAATCTTAGTAAATTTTAAGATGACTACTGAAGTTATATTAATCATCTTTTCTGACTACAGCAGTATGCCAGAAATGAATTATAGTAAAAAGAAACTGGAAAATATAAATGTGTGGAGATTAAACAACATACATTGAAAACCAATGTGTCAATAAATAAAGAGAAAACTCAAAAATAGCTGGAAACAAGTGAAAATGAAAACCCAACATTCCAAAATCAATGAAATGCAGTGATAGCAGTTCTAACAGGGAAGTTTATACTAACACAAGCCTATCTCAAGAAACAAGGTAAATCTCAAATAAATAACCACACTTTTAATCTAAAGGTACTAGAAAAAGAAGAAGAAACAAAGCTTAAAATAGTAAAAGAAAGAAAAATTATCAGAACAGAAAAAAATGAAATCAAGTCTAAAAAAAAAAAGAAAAGATCAGTGAAACTAAGACCTTGTTCTTTGTAGAAACAAAATAGACAAATCTTTAATCAGACTCAAGAAAAAAGATAGGGTTCAAACAAATGAAACCAGAAATAAAAGAATTTACCATCAACATCACAAAAATACAAACATTCACTCAATTATAATCAAAAAATCGGATAGCCCTTCTAGAAGAAATAGATAAATTCCTGGAAGCATACACTCTTCTAAGACTGAACTGAGAAAAAATAAAAAAAATCTAAATAGGCTAATCATCAATGATAAAATTGATTCAGTGACCAGGAAATTCCCAGTGAATAAGCCATGATCAGAAAGCTTCACTGATGAATTCTGCCAAATATTTGAAGAAAAGTTAATACCTATTTACCTCAAATTATTTCAAAAAATTGAAGAGGAAGGGAAGCTTCTGAATGCATTCTACAAAATAAACCTCAATGTAGTACGAAAAACAAACAAGGACACTATAAAAGAAGAAAACTGTAGTCTAGTATCTCAGATAAACATGAAGGCAATAATTCTCAACAAAATATTAGCAAACTGAATGTAACAATGCATTAAAAGGACCATATACCATGATCATGTAGGTTTATTCCAGGTATATAAGGATGATTCAATATCCAGAAAACAACTAACATGCTATACCACATCAACAAAATGAACGATAAACATAACAAAATTCAACACTCGTTTATGGTAAAACAAACAAAAAAAGCCTGTCAAAACAAAGTGGGCATAGAGGCAACATACTTCAATATAATAAAGGCTATATATGGCAAGCAAAAGTCAATATCATATTCGGAGGTAAAAATGGAGAGTTTTACCTCTAATATCAGGAACAAGACAAGACTGCCCACTCATCACTTTTATTCAACATAGTATTAGAAGTCCAGTAATAGCAGTCAAACAAGAAAAAGAAATAAAAGGCATTTAAATTGAAGGGGAAGAAGTAAAACTGTCAACCATTTTCAAATGACATGATACTATATATATAGAAAACCCCAAAAGTATAAGAATAAATGAATTCAGTGAGGTTGCAGGATACAAAATAAATATGAAGAAATTTGTTGTATTTCTATACACTAAAAAAGAACTATCAGAATAATAAATTAAGAAATCTATCCCATTTACAATTGCATGAAAAAGAACAAAACACATAAGAATGAATATGACCAGGGAGGTGAAAGATGTGAACTTTGAAAACTACAAGATATTAAAGACATTAAAGATTACATAAATAAATAGAAAGATATAATGTGCTCATGGATTAGATAAATTAGTATTGTTAAAATGTCCATACTAGCTGAAGCAATGCACTGTTTCAATGCAACCCCTAT
Source organism: Madoqua kirkii (assembly GCA_006408675.1). NCBI lineage: Eukaryota > Metazoa > Chordata > Mammalia > Artiodactyla > Bovidae > Madoqua > Madoqua kirkii. The sequence goes on from SJYC01126636.1 coordinate 10,273, forward strand.
CAAAGTACCCATGCTATTTTTCACAGAATGAAAACCAGATAGTCTTAAAATTTATGTTGACCTACAAAAGACTGAAAAGTTAATACAATCTAGAGAAAGAAGAACAGTATTTCAAACTATACTACCAAGATATAGTAATCAAAGCATTATGGTACTGACAGAAAAAGAGACATAGATCAATGAAAGAGAATAGAGAGCCCAGAAAGAAACCCAGGCTTATATGACCAATTCTTGATGGCAAAGGAGGCAATAATATACCATGAGGAAAAGACAGTCCCTTTAATAAACAACTTTGGGAAAACTGGACAGCCACATGTAAAAACAATAAAACAGTTTTTCTATACTGTATGCAAAAATAAACTTAAATGGGTTAAAGACTCAAACAGAAGATCTGAAACCATAAAATTCCTAAAGGAAACATAGGCAGTATATTCTTTGATATCATTCTTAGCAATAATTTTTTGATCTGTCTCCTCAGATAGGGGTGACAAAGGCAAAAATAAACAAACAGAACTACATTAAACTAAAAGTTTTATGAAGGTGAAGAGGAGAGAGAAAAAGCTGGCTTAA
>SJYC01126637.1:0-12010 GCA_006408675.1 Madoqua kirkii
TAGGGATTGGGGGCAAGAGAAGAAGGGGACGATTGAGGATGAGATGGCTTGATGGCATCACTGACTTGATGGACATGAGTCTGAGTGAACTTAGGTAGCTGGTGACGGACAGGAAGCCTGGCTGCTGCAATTCATGTGGTCTCAAAGAGTCAGACACAGCTGAGCGACTGAACTGAACTATTAATAAATACACTTGACACCCTGTAACTAGGCAATTTCCATATGTCTTTACATTAAAAAGTGACCAAATCTACCTGAGGTAGGTAGTGTTATCTCCGTGTAAGAGATAAGGTAACTGAGGGTCAGAAGGGGTGAATAAGTTGCCCAAAATCACATGAGCATGTAGCTATTAACTAGTGTGGCCAGGACTGTATTCAGACTAACTTGGCTAAAACCTCTGAGCCTTTGCCACACAGCATTATTTTACTGTTAATGCAGAGCACAGATATTGTTTCTAATTATCACAGAGCCAGTGCCTCACCAGAGAAGGCGATGGCACCCCACTCCAGTGTTCTTGCCTGGAGAATCCCAGGGACGGGGGAGCCTGGTGGGCTGCCGTCTATGGGGTCACACAGAGTCGGACACACGACAGAAGCGACTTAGCAGCAGCAGCAGCAGCCATGGCTCACTCTAGCTAACCAGAGCCTCTTGTGTACATCTTTTCTCAGGTTGTCTTCCCATGTCATCTTGCATGGAATCAGTGTGAGGGGAGTGTTTACGCCACAGAAGTTGGCAAATACTAAAAGTTATGACTTTTTCTTTCTTTGATGGCTAGGCATTAAACACTTACCAGCATATTCTTTTTAATGAGTAATCTGGTCATTTGAGGTTTGATCTGAAAGAAACTAATTATTTATTTATGGGAAAGTCTCCCCCTAAAATTAAGAACCTAAAAAGCTGAATAGCATGATGATATGCATGGAATCAGCTGTGAGGGGAGTGTTTACGCCACAGAAGTTGGCAAATACTAAAAGTTATGACTTTTTCTTTCTTTGATGGCTAGGCATTAAACACTTACCAGCATATTCTTTTTAATGAGTAATCTGGTCATTTGAGGTTTGATCTGAAAGAATCTAATTATTTATTTATGGGAAAGTCTCCCCCTAAAATTAAGAACCTAAAAAGCTGAATAGCATGATGATTAAGAAAATAAACTGCCTGGTTGATGGTTCTTGTTTTAAATACCTGTCCAGCTACTAGCTACATAACCTTGGGAAATTATTTAATGTCTCTAACCTTCAGTTTCTTCACAATTCAATATCAAAAAAACAAACAACCCAATCCAAAAAATGGGCAGAAAATCCAGACATTTCTCCTAAGAAGACATACATATGGCTAAAAAGCACATGAAAAGATGCTTAACATCACTAATTACTGCTGCTGCTAAGTTGCTTCAGTTGTGTCCGACTCTGTGCGACCCCATTGATGGCAGCCCACCAGGCTCCCCTGTCCCTGGGATTCTCCAGGCAAGAACACTGGAGGTGGTAGCCATTTCCTTCTCCAGTGCATAAAAGCGAAAAGTGAAAGTCAAATCGCTCAGTTGTATCTGACTCAGCAACTCCATGGACTGCAGCCCACCAGGCCCCTCCACCCATGGGATTTTCCAGGCTAGAGTACTGGAGTGGGGTGCCATTGCCTTCTCCATGAGAAGGTCCAGGGCTCACCTATTTTGTAGAGCTACAGAAGCTAATGAGTTAATTTGTCTTTGGATTCAAATGAAGGACCCTGCTACTTGCTCCATATCCTCATTAAGTTCTTGGGACAGCTTGTGGTAAAAATGGGCTGAGGTGGAGATGCCCCCAGTCCCAGCCTAGGACTGCTGCTATGCCAGTCCCAATCAGGAGGGGGTCTATGACAGGTCATCTTTTTCTGTGGGAAAGTTCCCCTTGGGGGTAGACTATTTGTTCTACCTCTTCTTCTTTGAGGAATATTAGACCAGGGGTCAGGAAGACCAAGACGCAATCACTAATTACTAGAGATATGCAAATCAAAACTACAATGAGGTATCACCTCACACCAGTCAGAATGACCTTCATTACAAAATCTACAAACAATAAATGTTGGAAAGGGTGTGGAGAAACGGAACTCTCCTACACTGTTGGTGGGAATGTAAATTGATTCAGTCACTATGAAGAACAGTATGGAGGTTCCTTAAACTAAAAACGAGCTACCGTATGATCCAGCAATCCCACTTCTGGGCATATATACAGAGAAAACTATAATCTGAAAAGACACATGCACTCCTACGACTGTTGCAGCATTATTCACAAACACCAGGACACAGAAGCAACCTAAATGTACATCACTAGAGGAATGGATAAAGAAGACGTGGGACATATATGCAATGGAAGATTGCTCAGCCATAAAAAGAATGGGCTAATGCCATTTGCAGCAACATGAGTGGACCTAGGGATTGTCACAGGGAGTGAAGTAAGTCAAAGAAAACAAATATTGTATTGATCACTTATTTGTGGACTCTAAAAAAGGGTACAAATAAACTCATCTACAAAACAGAAATAGACTTAACAGATGTAGAAAACAAACTCATGGTTACCTCAGGGTAAGTGGGTAGAGGGACAAACTGAGAGATCAGGATTGACATATATACATACTATATATAAAATAACTAATAAGGATGTAGTGTATAACATAGGGAACTCTACTTAATACTCTGTAACAACCTATTCGGGAAAATAACCTTTAAAAGAGTGAAAGTATGTTTACGTGTAACTGATTCACTTTGCTGTACACCTGAGACTCACATGTAAATCAACTATGTGTGTGTGCTCAGTTGTGTTCGACTCTTTGCAACTCCCTGGACCATAGCCCGCCAGGCTCCTCTATCCATGAGATTTCCCAGGTAAGAATACTTAGTGGGTTGCATTTCCTCCTCCAGGGGATCTTCCCAATCCAGGCATCAAGCCCATGCCTTCGTTGTCTTCTGTAATGCAGGCAGATTCTTTACTGCTGAGCCACTGGGGAAGCCTAAACTATACTCCAGTAAAAGTTATTTTTTAACAAGAGAGAGAATGACTTTCTGGTTAATCAGTTCTTGTTTTCAATCCCTGTCCTGCTATTAGTTACATAATCTTGTGAAAGTTATTTAACGTCTCTAAACTTCAGCTTCTTCACCTATACTTCACAGATATGTTACTTATCTTAGATAAAGTTTTTGTGGTCCAGGTACAGAGAACAGAGGCAGGTATTCTCACAACAGAGGTTGTGTTCTCAACCTCTCAAATGCAGACCTGGACTGCTGGGTAGGAACTATCTTAATCATCAAGGCTATAATAAAACTGCCAGAAGTAGAAAAACATCCATATAAATAATAAAACATATTTCCTATATTGGTGAAAATATTACAAAATTTCAGTCAAAGACCCCTGTCTCCCTCAAATATTTTAGTTATGCTTTGCTTAAAATACTTAGCTCAAAGTACTATTTAGAGAGTGAAATGAAATGATATCTTTAAGATACCTAGCACAGTGCCTGGCATACATAAAAGTCATAATAAATGTAGTTATGTTTATTAACCTTGTGGGGAACACACCTTCTGCTACTATTGCAAAAACAACAACAACAACAACAAAAACATCAAATTTCTCTTCTCTAATGTTAATTACAAAAGCACCAGAAAAATGTGAGCAAGAGACTCCAGAACAACATTTGCTGAAAGAAGCCCCAAAGACAGAAGACTTAGCTGCAGAAAGCTCTGTTGGGCCCCATTAGAAATAAAGGCAAGGCTTGTTCATGATTTTTCTCACTGATGCTCACAGCACTTTCTGGGAACCACAAAGAGCAAGTCTTTGTCCTCATGGAAAACACTGAAGTTCAAATTTCTGAGGCCCCATGGCTGTGCATTTGTACATTTATGTGCATTTGTACTCTGCTAAGAATCCAGACCTTGTCACATCTATTAACAAACAATTGTTCACTAAATGTGTTTTTGTGTGTGTGTGTTAGTTGCTCAATCATGTTTGACTCTTTGCAGCCCCATGGACTATAGCCTGCTGGGCTCCTCTGTCCATGAGATTTCCCAGGTAGGAATACTAGAGTGGATTGCCAGTCATGTTCGACTCTTTGCAACCCCATAGACTATAGCCCAACAGGCTCCTCTGTCCAGGAGATTTCCCAGGCAAGAATAATGGACTGGATTGCCATTCCTTTCTCCAGAGGATCTCCCAATCCAGGGATCAAACCTGGGTCTCCTGCATCTCCTCCATTGGCAGGCAAGTTCTATACCTCTGGCACCACTTGGGAAGCCCTGTTCAACAAGTAATGAGATTAAATAAGGGATGTGTGCTAAGCTGCTTCAGTTGTGTCCAGGTCTTTGAGACCCATGGACTATAGCCCACCGGGCTCTTCTGTCTATGGGATTCTCCAGGCAAGAATTCTGAAGTGAGTCACCACGCTCTCCTCTAGGAGATCTTCCTGACCCAGGTACCTGAGTCTCTTATATCTCCTGCATTGGCAGGCGGGCTCTTTACCACTAAGGAATTTGGGGCTTTCTGTTGGTGTTCCCATGATGAGATATGACGGCTTTGGGAGTCTAAGTAAGAGTAGGGCCCAAACAGAAGGTAAGAGAAGCTTGTAAAGCAGAAAGTATTGGAAGAGAGGGGCGATGTGGTTACCAGAGACAAACACCTGTGAAGGAAGAGCAAGTGGTTTAAAATAGCATCCGGGGATATTCCTTGAATGATGTGAGCATCCTCTTTATCCACATGACTCTTCCTTGACATCATTATTATCTAGCAAATCTTCCAAGGTTGAATATTTGGAATTTGAGAGTTTGGTGATCAAAAGCTAAGCCCAACCTGAACATGAGCATAAGACAGGGCAGAAGCTGCAAAGGTACACATGTTGCAATCATCAACTCAAAACTTTTTACTTGGTTGTTGCATTATATATGCTCTGAGGTTGCTACTCTAAAGCATGAATTGGGCTGGGTGGCCACTGACCTAATTATTGAAGTACACAGTGTATCAAGAATCCTGCTAGCTCCTAAAGTAGAGATGCTGCTAGTTGCCACACAATTTCCATTCTTTACTTCTTCCATAAAAACAGAACTCAATTTTTATTTAGACTGACAGTGTAATTGACCTATTTTTTCCAGCCTTCTTTTAAACAAGGTATGTGTAAGCGACTACATTACAGCACATAAGATGTTTACCGGTGTGTGGTATGGGACGTCCAGGAAAGTTACTTAAGAGCTGATTCAGTTCCTTGGCCTCTCTGTTCTTTCTTCTACTTATGTATTGTCTGCACTGAAGATAAAATGGCTTAACCCCAGAAGTCCTCTGTCTCCATGAAGCAAATTTGAAAATAAAACCCCAAAGGTATTTGAAGGGAAAACTGAAGGAATTAGATGACTGAGCTGTTCATCAAACCACTACATGAGACTGGACAAGCTACCTTCTATGTGTTTTTATATCCTTGTTATTCTGGTTTTCTTTCATGTAGCCAAACTAATCCCAACTTGATCATGAAACCCCACTAGAAACTGTCAAATGTGATTGTTATTTAAAATAAGGAATTTTGCTTACAATCAATTGCCAAGTGTTTACAGAGATTTGTGGATGTCCATATCACTGACACAAGAACTTTTATATTTTTATTCCTGTGGATTTCATTCATGTAGACAGTTTATTTCTTCACTTTTATTTAAGTGCTTTTTTCAGCTTTTACCCAGTGATTATCTGGAGTATACTTAAAAGGAAAGAAAAGGCGGCCACTAGTAAACATTTAGCTCTTAATTAGTCCCTATGCTAAGGTCACAGGTGTGGAGCCCTGTACCAAGGTCACAGGACAAAAATCTCTGGAACTGACCAAGCCCCATAGCAACTTTTGCCATGAGCCTCCTGATCTACACCAGACCCCCTGCGCCCACTCTACTATACACCCTATTACATCCTAATGCCACCATGCTGGTAGGAATTTTCTCTGTCTGAGGCTATAAAAATTGGCTGCAATTCTGTGAAAGTGGTTGTCTCTACCTTGATTCAGCCCGCTGTTCTAACAGCCTCTTCCACTCTAATAAACCTTATTCTCTTCTCATTTTGCCTCATGTCTGGAAATTCTTTTCCAACCCACACATGGACCAAAACCAACTATTTTTTCTAAGACATAAGTAATCACTGACAAATGCAATACTTTTACATCATCAGCAAAACAACAACAACAACAACAACAACATCGTAGGGCCAGTCCCGTTTATTATTTTAATATCAGTATATCTAATTTTTGTGATTAGAAAAGATCTCTCTACCTAGTATTTCTTCCTTTCTTACTGATATCCCAATTTAAGGGCAGCAACAACAGGTCAAGCTTAAACAAATAAACAAACCCCTCTGCATTAGCTTGTCCCCCCTCTTAAACAGTGAAGGCCAAGTGATGCAATTCTGACAACTAGATCTAAGTACAACTAATTAACAGATCTTCCTTAAAAGCTTCTTTAAAGGGAATAATAGTCCCAGCAGATTCTTCTTACCCTTCACCATTGCCTTCCCTCCTGCCTGGTGTTATAACAAGAACTGACACTGGAACAGTCATCTTAAAATCGTTAATGAAAACCCAAGAGAGTTGCAGAAACCTGGACATGGATACTTGTTAGTAGCAGGACCAATGCCTCCAAGTACCTGCCTTCAGAATTCTTCTGTGTGAGTGGACTGTAAATCCAAAGTCAGGCAGACAAGTTCAACGCCTAATAGTTACAGGGCTCAGGGAAAATTAATAAAAAGGAAGCAAATTGTTTATATTTGAGGAGGTGAAATAGAAGATCATCTTTCAAAGCTATTTTCAAGCCTGCTTCCTGTCCTTTTACTTGAAGGGCTGGCAAGACTTCCTTTTCCCATTATCCCTTCAATCATGAGAGAGGCAGAAGTCATTTCCTGCTTGTCTTCATTTCCCATTCTGTAACAAAGACATCCTTCCCTCAGGGAACTATTTCTAAGCCTCTTGCTTGTGGATCATTGAGAGGCTTTGTCTCCTCGTTCTTTCTTTTGTACTTCCTTTCCCTAATTTCCAATCCTTTTTCTTCAGCATCCCATTACTTTCCTTCTTTTTCTACCATTCTCCTTTGCTTTTTTCTCTTATCTTAACCTTCATTTCTTTCTTCTTTAATCTATTTTCCCATTTTATGAACTTTAAAATATATATTACAACTCTGAAAAATCAGTTAATTTTTGATTCATTCTCTCTCATACTTCCATTCTCTTCAAATTTCATACTGAGGTACTGCAATTTTGGAAAATAAAAATAGGAGGCAATTTAGCAGGCAAACACCATGACTAACACTGTTACTAAACTGGCTACACACACACACACACACACACACACACACACACGCATGCACGCATACTTAATGTGTATTTATACTTGGTCAGTGTTTTTTGGACAGACCTTTCATTATAATAGGATAAGAACAAATTTTATTTAAAAATAAAAATAAAAAAAAAAAAGTCCTATTAGTACATCTTAAATCCTAGTAATTTTCACAGTGTGGCATACCACTTGTTGGCATAAAATGTCAATGTGCATGCATGTACATGAATGTTTACAATTTTATTCCATACCAGATTAAAAGCAAATCTCCGCATTTCTTATACTTAGATTAAACATGATGTGAGATCTTGAAAGTGCTTGAAAGTGCTCAGTCTAAAATTCTAATTTGTCAGTGAACTTGATATTGGAACGTTGCTCCACACCTTCCACCCACAGCTCTTTCCCAAAGTGAAAGTAAAGTAAATGAAAATCGGAATAGCCATTCACCAGCTTTACAATGATTTGTGTAATAAATTGATCTTGCCACAAAATAGACTTTAGGTAAATCTGGTGGGGGAATAACAATGTCTGCAAATGCTTTTATTATTTGTTTATAACTTCAAAATCCTTTGCCAGGTTTTAAAGATAATTCATGGTCTACTACCTTAGGGTCATTTCATGACAGCAAAGGTGGTTTTCCTGACATAAAAATGCCACACAGTAACTAAATGAATATAAAAAGATGCCTCCACAAAAAGAAATGAAGTTCAGATCCTACAGCCTGCATTCTGAAGGGAAAATGGGCAAGAAAGGAAATTGAACTGACAAGGTGATATAAGTTGTAGGTGAAAGACTGTTACTTCATTAACTGAGCAAAAGGTTCTGACCCCTCACAATGCCTCAAGTAAGGTGCTTTGCCTCTCTCCTTTAAAAAGCTATTTTCCAGCAGAGTTTTGGAAATAGCATTTCCAAGCTACCCCAGTGTGAAACCTGGGAAGAGCTAAAAGCATGTGATGAAAATGCCAAGAATGGACTTTAAGAAGCTTTGTTGCTTCCTTTAAATATGGAAAGAAAAGCCAACAAAAACAGCAATAATCCCCTAATCCTGTCTGTGTGGGAGCCTGGGCTCTCCTTAAGCAGATTTCTGTGGGGCTCCCGTTCCCCATCTCTTTGTCACCTTCTGCCTGTAATCACCATCTAGTCCCCTCCCCTGCCGCCCCCCTTAAAAAAGGCAAACAGAAAGGGACCATGGCACCATGCACACTCTCATTGTCAAGAGAAAGCATAGAATTCTAAAGGCTTTCTTTTAGCTCAGACACATAGAGGATGTGGGCTCCAAGATAAATCACAGCAAACATTTGTTGATCAATTCTATGCCAAGCTCGTCGAAAGCCTCCATATCCACCACCCCTTTTATCCTCCCAACAGCATTAGTCCCGTATTACAGGTTGAGTAAACCAAGGGAGAAAAGTAAGTGACTCAAGGTCATGGAGCAGCTGGCAGAATTAGAAGGTGAATCCATATGACTCCAGAACTTTCTCCTGAACTGAACTGTCACCAATACTGCTTTAGGGGGAAAAAAAAAAAAAGTTTAACTCTGGATTCCAAAATGCTGACCTAGATATTCAGCCTTACTATAAGCCCATTTGTTCAGCTCCTCCTCCTTGGTCGCTTCCACACCAGCTGAACACTGGAAGCAGAGTTCTCCTTTAAATGAGAGGTACTGAAAGGGCATGCAGATTTCTAAGCAGCCTGAAAGGCCCGAGGTTTCTGCCTGGTATTTTTAGAAGTGTATGCCTTAGAAGCCTGATGCTCTCCCAGCCCTACAGGACTATTAGAACTTGTCAGTTGAAGACATGGTGCATTATCAATCCCCTTAACCTTGTCACATTTGCATTTCCTTAGCACAGTGCACAGGCAGCTACTGATCTGATTATTAAACAGGTACTTCACTTTGCCACCCTAGACCATGCAGGTCCTATCATCTCTCCCAACCAGTTCAGTGATGTCAATTTTGGGGGTGATTCGGAGGATGCCCAGTCACTCCAGGTCATTGAGTTTTTTGCCTTCTACATCTGTTCTTATCACCCGCATATGCATCCATGATACTTTCGTTTCTCTTCCCTAGAAATCTTGCTTCAAATGCTTTTCCACCTAAGACCCAAAGGCACTCTGATGCTGCAACACTGTACCTTTCCACACCCTCCAGGAATTTAGTCCACAAAATAAAATTAAAACTTGGCAAAACAAAACCACCTGACATTCATAGCTTATAGCAGTCTCTCTGGACTTTGTGCGGGCTTCTGAAATCACTCTGTAGATGGGAAGGAGGATGCAAGAGCAAGATTAATGATAAAATCACTCCATTTCCTCTCCCACTGGTTGTTTCATCAAATCTAGAAAATGCTATAACAATCCATCCAGGTAGGCTGTAGACAATGCTAGTAGTTTCTAACATATTAGATGGGATCCCACTTGATTAATTTGATATTTCCAGGTTACTTATTTTAACAAAACAGGCTGTTAAATTCAATCAGTTAACAGGGTAATTCAAATAACTTGCTGGCCCACTGCTCTTAGCTAATTGGCCTGTTATTAAGAATTATGAAAACTATTTTTCCACTGAACCAGTGCCCAATGATTTCCTACCAGATTGTATCCAAGTCAAATGGCCCACATTTTACCCCTAATAAGAAGCTATAATCTTAATTGTTATTAATTGTATAGTTATATACCAAAATGGAGCTGCAGCTTTCCTGATGTCCTGATGTGACTGGAGAAGGATGCAGAAGTTCAGTTCAGTTCAGTCGCTCAGTCATGTCCGACTCTTTGAGACCTCATGAACTACAATATGCTAGGCCTCTATGTCCATCACCAACTTCCGGGTTTACTCAAACTCATGTCTGTTGAGTCGGTGATGCCATCCAACCATCTCATCCTCTGTCATCCCCTTCTCTTCTGGCCTTCGATCTTTCCCAACATCAGGGTCTTTTCAAATGAGTCAGCTCTTCACATCAGGTGGCCAAAGTATTGGAGTTTCAGCTTCAGCATCAGTTCTTCCAATGAATATTCAGGACTGACTTCCTTAGGATGAACTGATTGGATCTACTTGCAGTCCAAGGGACTCTCAAGAGTCTTCGCCAACACTACAGTTCAAAAGCATCAATTCTTTGGCTCTCAGCTTTCTTTGTAGTCCAACTGTCACATCCATACATGACTACTGGAAAAACCATAGCCATGACTAAATAAACTTTCGTTGGCAAAGTAATGTACCTGCTTTTTAATATGCTATCTAGGTTGGTCATAACCTTTCTTTCAAGGAGCAAGCCTCTTTCAATTTCATGGCTGCAATCACCATCTGCAGTGATTTTAGAGCCCCCCAAAATAAAGTCATCCACTGTTTCCACTGTTTCTCCATCTATTTGCCATGAAGTGATGGGACAGGATGCCATGATCTTAGTTTTCTGAATGTTGAGCTTTAAGCCAACTTTTTGCTCTTCTCTTTCACTTTCACCAAGAAGCTCCTTAGTTCTTCTTTTCTTTGTGCCATGAGGGTGGTGTCATCTGTATATCTGAGGTTATTGATATACCTACAGCAATCTTGATTCCAGCTTGTGTTTCATCCATCCCAGCTTTTCTCATGATGTACTCTGCATATAAGTTAAATAAACAGGGTGACAATATACAGCCTTGACATACTCCTTTTCCTATTAGGAACCAGTCTGTTGTTCCATGTCCAGTTCTAACTGTTGATTCCTGACCTGCATACAGGTTTCTTAAGAGGCAGGTCAGGTTGTCTGGTATTCCCATCTCTTTCAGAATTTTCCACAGTTTCTTGTGATCCAATTCTATTGTTTTTCTCTATTTCTTTGCACTAATCACTGAGGAAAACTTTATCTCTCTTTACTATTCTTTGGAAATCTGCATTCAAATGGGTATATCTTTCCTTTTCTCCTTTGCTTTTCACTTCTCTTCTTTTCACAACTATTTGTAAGCCTCCTCAGACAGCCATTTTGCTTTTGTGCATTTCTTTTTCTTGGGGCTGATCTTGATCCCTCTCTCCTGTATGAAGTCATGAACCTCCATCCATAGTTCATCAGGCACTCTATCATATCTAGTCCCTTGAATCTATTTCTATTTCCACTGTATAATCATAAGGGATTTGATTCAGGCCATACCTGAATGGTCTAGGGGTCTTCCCTACTTTCTACAATTTAAGTCTGAATTTGGCAATAAGGAGTTCATGATCTGAGCCACAGTCTGCTCCAGGTCTTGCTTTTGCTGACTGTTTAGAGCTTCTCCATCTTTGGCTGCAAAGAGTATAATCAATCTGATTTTGGTGTTGAACATCTACGATGTCTATGATGTACAAGAGAAGACACAAGAGTCTTCTTTTGTGTTGTTGGAAGAGGGTGTTTGCTATGACAAGTGTATTCTCTTGGCCTTTGCCCTGCTTCATTCAGTACTCCAAGGCCAACTTTTGCTGACTGTTTAGAGCTTCTCCATCTTTGGCTGCAAAGAGTATAATCAATCTGATTTTGGTGTTGAACATCTACGATGTCTATGATGTACAAGAGAAGACACAAGAGTCTTCTTTTGTGTTGTTGGAAGAGGGTGTTTGCTATGACAAGTGTATTCTCTTGGCCTTTGCCCTGCTTCATTCAGTACTCCAAGGCCAATTTTGCCTGTTACTCCAGGTGTTTCTTGACTTCCTACTTTTGCAATTCAGTCTCCTATAATGAAAAAAAAA
>SJYC01126638.1:0-20055 GCA_006408675.1 Madoqua kirkii
AGGGCCATGCTCAGTAAATCTTTAATCCAATTGTCTGTTGATGGGTGGGGCTATGTTCCCTCCCTGCTATTTACCTGGGGCCAATCTATGGTGGAGGTAATGAAGATAATGGCATCCTTCAAATGATCCCATGCATGTAGTGCTACACTCACTGCCCCTAACCCCACAGTAGGCCAACACTGACCTATGCCTCTGCCAGGGACTCCTGGACACTCCCAGGCAAGTCTGGGTCAGTCTCTTGTGAGGCCACTGCTCCTCTCTCCTGGGTCCTGGTGCATACAAGGTTCTGTTTGTGCCCTCCAAGAGTCTATTTCCCAGTCCTTTGTAAGTTCTGGCAGCTCCATGGTAGGGTTAATGGTGACCTCCTCCAAGAGGGCTTATACCATACCCAAGTCTGCTGCATCCAGAGCCCCTGTCCCTGTGGCAGTTCACTGCTGACCCATACCACCACAGGAGTCGCTCAAACACAGTTCTGTCTCAGTCTCTGTGGGGTCCTGGGTTCTCAGACACAAGTTTTGTCTGAGCTCTCTGACGGGAATGGGGTTTGCTTCTAAATGTGAATTCTCCCCTCCTACCGTCTTGCTTGGGCTTTTCCTTTGCTCTTGGAAGTAACGTGTTGCTCTCTTGTGTGGAAGAAGTAACAAATTGATAAAGATACCTTATTTGGATACTGCCTTTGACTTGAGGCAGTATTTTCATATATGAGGAATGCTTTTCAGGCTGAAAACAAGCACAGTTAGCTAGCTAGTGGTTATCAATAATACTGGTGGCATTGCTAAACTGAGTCAACAATGGAAAGTGACCAGCAATAGCTATGTTAAAATACAAAGGTTATTATCAAAAGACAAGAGATTTTAGTTCCCGGATGATCCCATCTATATGCCAGGGTTTCATAGAAGGCAGTAAGCATCAGCCCCATTATCCTACAGTATTTTTTAAAACAGTGTAAACAGACAGAGAAGTACATATTATTTTCTTATTCCAAGGGAATGGATATAATGGAAAGTGTATAGGAACTGGTATCATTTTAAAGAAAGAGCTATCCAACTGAGAGGCTGGGATATTACAAACTGAATATCTGTTTTGTATCTGTGAATTCACATATTCAAAAGAACCCAGAAGCCATGTGATTTGCTTCCATGAAATGCTGCAAGATGCATTTATACTTGGGCAATGAGATGGTCTGTCTTCAGAAAAGCCTGTGAGCTAATATTCTCAATACAAGTCTGTAAAGATGTGTCACATTAAGACACCTGTCTCTAAATGCTCCTAAAGCTATAGATAATAGAGCTTGAATCTGAAGATTTAGTCTTGTGCAAAATATGAAATGCCATATTTCTTGGACAGCCCCATAATATAGAATGTAGAATAAAACAGGAAGGCCTCAAGTTATTGCTACTGACAGGAAATTACTAGGTTATATAGGAAGGGTTTGGTGGCCTACGTACCAGCAATATATGCATTTATACTTGGGCAATGAGATGGTCTGTCTTCAGAAAAGCCTGTGAGCTAATATTCTCAATACAAGTCTGTAAAGATGTGTCACATTAAGACACCTGTCTCTAAATGCTCCTAAAGCTATAGATAATAGAGCTTGAATCTGAAGATTTAGTCTTGTGCAAAATATGAAATGCCATATTTCTTGGACAGCCCCATAATATAGAATGTAGAATAAAACAGGAAGGCCTCAAGTTATTGCTACTGACAGGAAATTACTAGGTTATATAGGAAGGGTTTGGTGGCCTACGTACCAGCAATAAAATGCCTGTTATACAGTCTGTACTTCATGTTAAAATACCTCAGTACAGACAATATATGTGTGTGTTATTGTTAATCTATAACCTAGGAGCACTGAGAGAACTCCTTGACTCGGAGTACACCAGCCTACAACCCTATAAAGTCTCTCAGCCAGAGGCTTTAGCTCTCTTTATCTCCAGTCACCATCAGGGCCCTTAGAAGTTGACATACTAGATGATACAACATGTTTTCATCAGTGAAATAAGTGACATTTAAGATGGGTGTGGGGAGAGTTATTGCTTATGGTAGCATGTCCTACCCATCATCCCTGTAAGAACAGAGAGTAGCAGTCTGCAACCCAACAAGCTTAAGCTGACAGAATGTTGTCTCAGGTTTAACATTATGTATTAACACCTGTATTTTATCACTGTATTAGCATTCTCCAGAGAAACAGAAGTGATAGGTGATTATGGCAATTGTTAAAAGGAATCGGCTAAAGCAATTACAGAGGGAGGCTGACAGATCTGATATTCGTAGTCAGTAAGCCGGAGATCTAGGAGAGCCGATGGTGAAAGTTTTTGTTTGAAGGCCAGCTGGCCTGAGACCCAAGAAGAGCTGATGTCTCAGTCTGAGTCCAAAGTCGAGACAAAACCCATGTCTCAGTTCAGAGGCATCTGGGCAGAAGGAATTTTCCTATTGTTAGGGGGAATGCCAGGCATTTTGTTCCAGTTAGGCCTTCAACTGAAGGCACGAGGCCCACCCACATTAGGGAGAAAAATCTACATTATTCAGTCTATTGATTTAAGTATTAAACACATCTGGAGAGCACCCAAGATGGCAGAGTAATAGGATATAAAGCCTACCTTCTTCCACAAATACATCAAAAATACATCCACATGTGGAATATTCTCATAGAATACCTACTTAATGCTGGCAGAAAACCTTAGACTGCTGAAGGGGCAAGAAACTTTACATGTAACTGGGTTTGGGTGGGGGGAAGGAAGAGAAAAAAAAGTCAGAAAGGAATCAGGATGGGTGCTGCACCCCTAGAAGGGGGCTGTGAAAGTGGAAAATTCCTGTCTCCTGGTAAGCCTCCTCACAGGCAGAGAGGTTGCTGGGACAGAAGGGGCCTTCAGAGGAGAATGCAGCAGCTGGTGGGTGGCAGTCGGAGAGGGGGAGAACTCCACAGTCAGTGCCACCATCCTGCTGTCCTCAGCTTGAGGCATGCATCCACTGGTGTGGGCTGGGTGCTGGAACCTGGGCTTCAGAGATTCAACCCAGGGAGGGGACTGGGGCTGGTTGGGTGAAAACAGCCTGGGTTTGGGGTGGGTGGAGGCTGGAATCCAGTACAATCATGAATGAGACTGTGTGGCAGAAGCCTGAGCCCCCATGGAGCCTGGTCACCATTGTCTGGGTGGCATACAAGAGGAGGGGCGGAACTAGGACTGGAGCCTTCTTCCCCACATGCACACTTGCAGAGAGCAGGACGTCACCTGCACGGGCTCTCGGAGCAGCTGCCACCACTGCCTGCCCAGATGTCAGGAGTTTCTGTGAGCCCTTCCAGCCCCCTGCCAGATTTCTAGAGAGGTCACAAACTGCCATCACCACCTGCCTATACTGCAGTAGTGGTTTCAAACCACTTCCACTCCCATCACGTGCCCTGGGGGCCCACCTGAGTTGCTACTGCCTTCAAAAACCCCAGGACTGGGCACAAATCCCCTCATCTGTAAACCCCTATCAAAAATAATGACTAGCACACTCTGAGGAAAGAGGTGACAGGCATCCATACTAAAAGCAGCCCTTGCACCAAATATATTAAACCCACACAAGCTACACAGGATGTTCCCACATATAAATGAGCCTCCAAGACCACAATTGATAGTTGTTTCTCCTAAATTCACAAAGTAAGAGAAATAGAAGTAAAATGAAGAACTGGAGGAACTAGTCCCACTTAAAAGACTAAGAGGATTTTCCTGAAAGACAAACAATGAAATACACCTCTTCAGTATAATAGACCAGAGAAGGCAATGGTACCCCACTTCAGTACTCTTGCCTGGAAACTCCCATGGACAGAGGAGCCTGGTAGGCTGCAGTCCCTGGAGTCACTAACAGTCAGACACGACTGAGTGACTTCATTTTCACTTTTCACTTTCATGCATTGGAGAAGGAAATGGCAACCCCCTCCAGTGTTCTTGTCTGGAGAATCTCAGGAATAGGGGAGCCTGGTGGGCTGCTCTCTATGAGTGTGCCATCACAGAGTTGGACATGACTGAAGGGACTTAGCAGCAGCGCAGCAGCAGTATAATAAACACTGATTTCAAAAAGGAGATCATGAAAATACTGAAATTAAGAAAGGCTATTAACAAAAATTAAGAGTACTATAAAAATGAACTAGAAATCATAAAAAGAAACCCCCCAAAATCAGAATACTCATTTTCAGAGATAAAAGCTCAGTAAAGGCAATGAATAGCAGAATAAATACAATGGAGAAGAATAAAAAAAATGACCTGGAAGATGGAATAATAGAAATCACCCAATTAGGAGAGCAGACAAAAAGTCAAATTTTAAAAAATGAAAGCAATATATGAGATCCATTGGAAAATATAAAGCATTCCAATAAAGGCATAATATGGATTCCAGAAGGGGAAGAAAGAGAAAGAGGGATCAAAAATGTACTTGATGAAATTATGGATGAAAATCTAAACAAGGAAACAGATATTCAAGTACAGGAAAAACAGGTGGTTACAAGAAAGATAAGCCCAAACAGACTATACCAAGACATATTATAATAAAATTGGCAAAATTTAAAGAGAGGATTCTAAAGGCAGAAAAAGTAAAGCAAAGAGTTCCATTATAAGGGAAGCCCCATAAGGCTATCAACTGATTTCTCTACAGAAACACTGAAGGTCAGAAGGGAGTAGTAAGATATATTCAAAGTTCTAAATGGAAACTATCTGAAACCTAGGATATTCTGGGGTTTCCCTGGTGGCTCAGCAGTAAAGAATACACCTGCTAGTGTCAGAGATTCAGGTTCAATCCCTGGGTCAGGAAGATCTCCTGGAGAAGGAAATGGCAACCTACTCCTGTATTCTTGCATGGGAAATTCTATGGACAGACAAGCCTGGTGGCTACAGCCCAGTCAGGCAAGACTGAGTGACTAAACAACAACAAAGGATATTATACCTAGCAAGATTATCATTTAGAATAGAAGGAGAGAGAAAGAATTTCTCAGATAAGCAAAAACTAAAAGAATACAGCAATACTAAACTCATCCTGAAAGAAATATTGAAAGTTCATCCCTAAATTGAAAAGCAGTAAGAAGAGTTGACTCATTGGAAAAGACTCTGATGCTGGGAGGGACTGGTGGCAGGAGGAGAAGGGGACGACAGAGGATGAGATGGCTGGATGGCATCACTGACTCTATGGACGTGAATCTGAGTGAACTCCGGAAGTTGGTGATGGACAGGGAGGTGGAGGCCTGGCGTGCTGCAATTCATGGGGTTGCAGAGTCGAACACGACTGAGCGACAGAACTGACTGAAGACTCAAAAGGAAAGAGAAACAATGGAAGGCAAATTACCCAAATAAGTCAGTACACAGATTCAATCAAAACATCTGTAAAAGTGATAACCACAAAGAATGGCAAAAGGATTAACATGATAATGTAAAAGAGGACATCAAAATAATAAAATGTAGGGGAGGAGAGTAAGAAAATGTAAATTTTTTCCCCCTAGAATGTGTTTGAGTCTATACTATCAGTCTAAGGTGAATTCAGTTCAGTCGCTCAGTGACTAGGTATGTCCAAAGAAGATATACATATGATTAAAAAGCACATGAAAAGATGCTCAGTGTCACTAATCTACTAATTATTAGAGAAATGCAAATCAAAACTACAAATCACTTTACACTGGTCAGAATGGTCATCATCAAAAACTCTAGAAATAACAAATGTCGTAAAGGGTGTGGAGAAAAGGCAATTCTCCTAGACCTTTGGTGGTAATATATTGACTAAGGTGATGTAGCCACTGTGGAAAACAGTATGGAAACTCCTCAGAAAACTAAAAATAGAATTTCCAAGTGATCCAGCAATCCTAATCCTAGGCATGTATCTGGACAAAACTTTAACTGAAAAAGATATATGCCCCTGTATATTCATAGCAGCATTATTTACAATAGTGAAGACATAGAAACAACCTAAATCAACAGATGAATGAATAAAGATGTGGTACATATACACAATGGAAAACTATTCAGCCATAAAAAAGAATAAGCTAATGCCATTTGCAGCGACATGGATGCAATTAAAGATTATCATACTCGGTGAGATAAGTTAAAAAGAGAAAAATAAAATACATAATATCACTTGCATGTGGAATCTAAAATATGACACAAATGAACCTACTATGAATCATGGACATAGACCACAGAACAATGGTTACCATGAGGAAGGGGCTTGAGGGAGAGGTAGAATGGGAGGGTGGAATTAGGAGATGTAAGCTTTTATATATAGAATGGATGAAACAAGGTTCTACTGTACAGCATAGAGAACTATGTTCAATGTCCTATGATAAGCCATAATGGAAAAAAATTCTAAAAAATACACAATATATGTATAACTGAAACATTGCTGTATATCAGCAATTAACACAATATTATAAATGCACTACTTTAATTAAAAATAAAAAATTATAAAGTATACCTGAAACCTCAAAAAACTGTTAAACAGAACCAAAAATACCCTCACAGAGATACTCAGACTAATGTTTGACCAAATATCTGGGCAACCCATGGCCTAGTCATGAAGGCACACAAAACTAACCATCATAACTACCTATCAGAAAACTTATCATCTGCCCCACTATAACATTAAGTCATTACCTCTAAAATGATGTTGCGTCTGCCTCTAGTGATCATGTAAGATGATGTTGAAACAATGAAGTGAACAGAGACCAGGGACCACATAATATTACCAAACATATTCTCAGATTATTTTTGTGCATGCTTGCTAATAAATCTTGGTATGTATGGTAGAATTCATTTCCACTGTAACCTACTACCTGGTAGTGAGTCAGTCAGGGAGATACTGATAGCTCTCAACCATTTCCAAGGTACTAGAGACTTCCCAGTATCAACCAACAAAGAACCTCACAATTTTGAATCATCATATCACATTGGCTTGAACTAGACTGCAACACACTTTCTATAAAGTCTCTGTGCAGAAAATGATTTTTCTCAGTGAAGAGGTTTGAAATGCCATTCCTATCTCAAAAGCCTCCAGGATAATACTGATTTCAGAGAGAGGACATGGATGACAGAGAGCACAGCCATAGGCCTCACAAAGAAGAGAGAAGCTTGCAAGAGCCCACAGTTATTTTTGATAATACAAAAAAAAATGGGAAGCTAGCACTGAGTAAAACATATGGTAGTAAAATACACCTTCTATGGGAATCAACTGCTAGAGGCTATCCCATGAGCAAAAATAGAAACAAAATAAGGCATTCAAACTTAAAAGAGCAGACATTGGAGCAAACCCAAAAAGATAACACAGAGAAGAGCAGAACTAGACCCTTATTACATGCTTATAAATTATGATCAATATTATGTAAATACGACAGCAAATAAAAATCAAAAGCAATCAAATTACCGTAGAGCTCACTATATGTGTGCACATGAAATAATATGTAGTTTTTGTTGTCTTTGTCTTCAGATACATTCCCAAATTAGAGAGACCTCCCTATTTTGATAAAGGATTGAATGGGAGCCATCTTATAAAATTAGTCAAGATTCTTGTGTCCTGAGTGATTGGAATGTATGTGGATCAAAAGCCCTATGTGTGGATAGAATGCAGTCCTAATGAGGCCTAATTCTGTCTTGTACACTCCACACACGAGGAATAATACATTGAAAGACTCGAATCAATGTTCCAAAAACGTATATTTTATCCAAGACTGTACTTTTTGACTCTCTGGAAACACATTTACTTTCCAAAATATTTTCTATTTACCGTTGAATGTGAAGCCCCCTTGCTTTAGCTGATGACATCTCAGCAGGATTGGAAAGGGAGGAAAATTGTAGAATTATTTCATATGGTGCTCTCTCAACTGGCTTTGTAATGCAATATATATTTTGAGACAGGATATGTGCTTTTGGAAGATACAGCAATTCTTATCTACCTCGCAGTGTTTGCCCTAGTAAGTCACCACATCAATGTCTAAAATTGTGTGTATTCAAATGTAGAATACTAGGTAGTTTCCTCCCTAGAATAGTCTTTTGTATACCTGATGTCTCTGGTTCAATCTATATTCAGTCTTCTACTCATTTTTCCATATCTTATCTCTTCCGGACAGTTGGGCTTATTTGGATTATTAATGTCTCTTTTTTCAGAGATGTTATCCCCATGAGGCTATTTCTTACTCCGCTGTGAGCTTATAAAGCTAATCTGAACATAGGGCCACCCCTGACATTAAAGGAAAATATGTTCAGAAAACATTTCCATGAGGCTTGGCCCAAAAATAAAAAAATAAAAGGGTCGTAATGACATAGTCTTCTTTCCAATCAGTTCAACACTCCAGGCAGATTTCTATGATGATCTGAGGATTAACGTTTTTGCTTCATGGGTAAACCAGCAGCTTTGATTTGGGGTATCATTTATTCATAAATTAGAGATAGAGAACTTGAATAGCTTCGTGTGTGTGGAATTTATTTCAGATTCTCATAGTGTGGTAATGTGCAAGTCTCTGTGTACTGAGCTGAGAGGGCAGACATGCTGTAGGTTCTTTATATTATGACTGATTTATGTATCTGGTGTTTTACCTCCTCGGGAAGATAAGCTTTTCCATTACATATAAGATCATATGAGAAATAAGGAGAAAAAGATAGCTGGGCATTTTGACAGTACTAGAAGGGGAAAATTGAGGAATAGAAGGGAGAAAAACCTTTCTGAACAAAATTGCTAGAAAGTTAATTTCTCTTCTTTCATGAATCACTTGAACTCTGTTATTTCATACAATTTAAAGCTCCGGATGGTAGCTTCTCTCCATTCTGGAATATACTTGTCACTCATGCTCAAGTCACTTCAGTCCAACTCTCTGTGATCCCACTGACTGTAGCCTGCCAGGCTCCTTTGTCCATGGGATTGTCCAGGCAAGAATACTGAAGTGGGTTGCTATTTCCTTCTCCAGGGCAATCTTCCCGACGTAGGAATCGAACCCACATCTCTGAAGTCCTCTGCATTTGCAGGCAGGTTCTTTACCACTATATGCTACCTATACTTGTCACTAACTGAGGCCAAAGAGAGAAGAGGAGGGGGAAAAAATCAAATATACAAAACCATATTTACTCCCTTTATGGTAACCACTAGAATCACTCACTGAATTTAAAAAAAAAAAAAAAGTGCTGTTCAAAGTTAATTTCAAAATGCCTCTGTAATAAGTCCGTCACCAATTCCAATTTTTCTCCTTCTGTCTTTCTGATTTTCACATTTTTCTCTGTAGGATTTAGGACTGCTCTCTTGTGATAAGAGTGATAGATTCAAGTCTGACTCTCTCAGTCTCTACAGTTTTCATCTATATATATCTCCAAGCTGCAGACCTAAGTTCAGCTAAGATAGTATGACTACAGTCTATGAGAACATCAAGAACAAATTACTCTATAATTAAAATGCAACTCTGTGAGAAGTCAATAGCTGTGTCTGCTTTTCATCCAGTCTGATTTCTGCCTTTTAATCAGTCTATTGTCCACTTATATATTAATATGCATGTGCTAAATCTGCCTTAATACTTTCCTCTTTGGCTCATGAGTTTGTTGCCCTGTTCCTTTCCTCCTTTACAATTTTAGGTTAAATGAATATACTTTGAGTATTCCATTTCAAGTTCTCTTTGGCTTTTCTGCTGTACTTTGCATTCCTTTCTTTAGTCATTGCCTTAAGGGTTATAATGTGAATCATGAAGTTATCATAGTTTACTTAAACTTCATATTTATTTTGTATAAAGCATAAAAATTTTGTAACAATATTTTCATCTAACACATTTTGTGCTGTCTGATACACATATGCATGTGACAGACTCTTGCGACCCCATGGACTATAACCTGCCAGGCTCCTTGGTGCATGGGATTTCCCAGGCAAGAATACTGGGGTGGGTGGCCATTTCCTTTTCTAGGGTAACTTCTTGACCCAGGGATCAATCTGGTCTCCTGCATTGCTGGCAGACTCTCTTCTTTACTAACCAAGTCAGCGGGAAGCCCCACCACCACCATATTCATATCCATATACATTACACATAGAATGTTAAAATTTTGTTTTAAACATATGCCATTTTTAGAAACTAAGAGAAGAAAATGACAAAGTGTTTGGTGTTTGCTATTTCTCATCATCTTTGATTCTGGAAATACAAGATATCATCTTATATCATTTTCCTTCAGACCAAAATATTCTCTCTAGCACTTCTTACAACACAAAGTACTTGAGATGAATTATGTACTTTGTTTATCTCAAATGTTTTTCGTTTGTCTTCTGGTTTGAAGGATGGTTTACTTGATTTTTTTTTTTCAGCAAGTTAAATATGTCCTTCCATTTTCTGCTGACCTTTATTTTTCTTTCAGGAATTTGGCTCGTATCTTGTTATTATTCTTTATGCATCATACCACTCTTTTGCTCTTCCTGCCTTAAAACTTTTTGTTGTTGTTTTTTGCTGCACCATGTGGCTTCCGGATTCCAGATCTTAGTTCCCTGACCAGAGACTGAACCCAGGTCCTTGGTAATGAAACCAGCATGTCCTAACCACTGGACAACCAGGGAATTTGTGACTTCCTTTTTAGTCCTTAGATTTCAACAGATTGGCTATGTTGTGCTTAGGTATAGTTTTCATGATGTCCATCTAGCTTGCAGTCTAATAAGTGTTAATCACACACACACAAATATCACTTAATGAACTGATTATCAGCTATCTGATAAAATTTCCATGTTCCCTTCCATCCATATATATCTGACTTTCTACACTGCAAAATCATTCCCTAAAGTTGTTTGTCAGTTTTTGACTATCCTTTCCTCATGCCCCAGTCTACCTCAGTCAGTTCAGTCACTCAGTCATGCCCAACTCTTTGCAACTCCATGAATCACAGCACACCAGGCCTCCCTGTCCATCACCAACTCCCGGAGTTCACTCAGACTCATGTCCATTGAGTCCGTGATGCCATCCAGCCATCTCATCCTCTGTCGTCCCCTTCTCCTCCTGTACCCAATCCCTCCCAGCATCAGAGTCTTTTCCCAGTGAGTCAACTCTTCACATGAGGTGGCCAAAGTTTCAGCTTTAGTATCATTCCCTCCAAAGAAATCCCAGGGCTGATCTCATTCAGAATGGACTGGGTGGATCTACTTAGAGTAAAGCAATTTGGACACTGAATACAATTATCCCCAGAAAAAGATCATCTCCTTTTGGCTGTATCTTGAGTAATGATCAAATTCAAAGGGTAGAAGGTTACACCAACCCATTTTAAAAATTCAGGATTCCTTCCTTACCATTTCTGGGCATGAAGCTTTTTACCTCCTGTATCACTCACCTAGAGACAGCCATCCTGGAATGTAAAATCAAGTGGGCCTTAGAAAGCATCACTATGAACAAAGCTAGTGGAGGTAATGGAATCTCGGTTGAGCTATTTCAAATCCTGGAAGATGATGCTGTGAAAGTGCTGCATTCAATATGCTAGCAAATTTGGAAAACTCAGCAGTGGCCACAGGACTGGAAAAGGACAGTTTTCATTCCAATCCCAAAGAAAGGCAATGTCAAAGAATGCCCAGACTACCACACAATTGCACTCATCACACATGCTAGTACAGTAATGCTCAAAATTCTCCAAGTCAGGCTTCAGCAATATATGAATCATGAATTTCCAGATGTTCAAGCTGGTTTTAGAAAAGGCAGAGGAACCAGAGATCAAATTGCCAACATCTGCTGGATCATTGAAAAAGCAAGAGAGTTCCAGAAAAAATCTATTTCTGCTTTATTGATTATGTCAAAGCCTTTGACTGTGTGGATCACAATAAACTGTGGAAAATTCTGAGAGAGATGGGAATACCAGACCGTCTGACCTGCCTCTTGAGAAACATATATGCAGGTCAGGAAGCAACAGTTAGAACTCGACATGGAACAACAGAATGGTTCCAAAAAGGAAAAGGGGTCGTCAAGGCTGTATATTATCACCCTGCTTATTTAACTTCTACGTAATGTACATCATGAGAAACGCTGGGCTGGAAAAAGCACAAGCTGGAATCAAGATTGCAGGGAGAAAAATCAGTAACCTCAGATATGCAGATGACACCACCCTTATGGCAGACAGTGAAGAGGAACTAAAAGCCTCTTGATGAAAGCGAAAGAGGAGAGTGAAAAAGTTGGCTTAAAGCTCAACATTCGGAAAACGAAAATCATAGCATCCAGTCCCATCACTTCATGGGAAATAGATGGGGAAACAGTGGAAACAGTGTCAGACTTAATGTTGGGGGGTCCAAAATCACTGTAGATGGTGATTGCAGCCACGAAATTAAAAGACACTTACTCCTTGGAAGAAAAGTTATGACCAACCTAGATAGCATATTCAAAAGCAGAGACATTATTTTGCCAAAAAAAGTCCATCTAGTCAAGGCTATGGTTTTTCCAGTGGTCATGTATGGATGCGAGAGTTGGACTGTGAAGAAAGCTGAGCGCCGAAGAACTGATACTTTTGAACTGTGGCGTTGGAGAAGACTCTTGAGAGTCCCTTGGACTGCAAGGAGATCCAACCAGTCCATCCTAAAGGAGATCAGTCCTGGGTGTTCTTTGGAAGGACTGATGCTAAAGCTGAGACCAATACTTTGGCAACCTCATGTGAAGAGTTGACTCATTGGAGAAGACTCTAATGCTGGGAGGGATTGGGGGCAGGAGGAGAAAGGGATGACAGAGGATGAGATGGCTGGACGGTATCACCTACTCCATGGACATGAGTTTGGGTGAACTCTGGAGTTGGTGATGGACAGGGAGGCCTGGTGTTCTGCAATTCATGAGGTCTCAAAGAGTTGGATACGACTAAGCTAGTAAAATGAACTGAATGGAATATCCAGGCTAGTTTGGTTGGTATACTCTTTGGATGGGAGCTCAGAAAAGGGGGCATACAGGATATAAACTTAAGTCTGGTTCAGCCACTTGAGTTCTTTTATTGGACTGACATGGTCCTTAGCCAGGATAATGATCTGTTTGACTACATTGCTCGTTGAGTCCCCCCTGCTTAGTGGCTCACTCAAGCC
Organism: Madoqua kirkii; assembly: GCA_006408675.1. Classification (NCBI taxonomy): domain Eukaryota; kingdom Metazoa; phylum Chordata; class Mammalia; order Artiodactyla; family Bovidae; genus Madoqua; species Madoqua kirkii. The sequence goes on from SJYC01126638.1 coordinate 13,012, forward strand.
AAACTAACATAATAGGTTTCCACAATTTTGTAAAAAATGTCCTTTTCCCCCCGCTTATACCTTTCTGAATCAGAAGTCTAGCTGTGCATGGGAGATGACTGTAACCAAAAAAAAAGTGAAGTTGCTGTTGTTCTGAGACACTGAGTCATGTCTGATTCTTTGCAGCCCCATGGAATGTGGCAGGACAGGCTTCCTTGTCCTTCAGTAACTGCTGGAGTTTGCTCAGACTCATGCCATTGAGTTGGAGATGTCATCCAATCATCTCATCCTCTGTAAGCCCTTCTCCTCCTGCCCTCAATCTGAAATAGGGCACTCCAATTTTGTGATGATGGAGAGAGAACATCCTAGCGTCAGAAGCAGAAATTCCTGAGACATCGGAAGGGAGGAATGTTAACAATCTCTGATTTTCAAACCTACCTCTGGAGCCTTTTCACAAAGGAAAATTTCCTGATTTAGTTTCCCAGAAATGCTCTAAGAGCTTTAAATTGAATTGACCACTTGAGGAACCATCCTCCATTCCCCACTAGGCGTGTGTGACTATGATTTGATCATCATCTTGCTTAACCTTACTAAGAAATCTAATGGAAAAAGCATCTCGTATACCTCCCACATGGTACATCTGTCAACACATCTAGATCTTTTCCTACCTCCATTTTTATACCCCTTGTTCAGTTTCATAAGGTAAAGTTCTCCCAACTGGTAACATAAGCAGGACAGATTGTGCTGACTTTCCTCAAGCAATTCCTCCAAAACAATTGAGTTAAATCCTCATTTAATTGAACTGGGGACCCTTAGCTCTATTGGCCATACAGAGGACTATGTTGGAAGCCCTGTTAGCCAGTGACCTTGACCAATGGAGGTTCTACTTTGGTGACACCAACAATTGTAAATAACACTTTATTCCCAAGGATATCGTGTCCATTTGCTTCCTGTTGTGTAAGTTAGGTATAAACTTGACTTCCTCCTAAAAACATGGTGACTTAAGAAAGAGCTATTAGTAGACCGTATAACCCTCACAAGACTATGGAAATCTCTAAAATTTGGTCACCCTTACCTAATCAGGAGATTTCTGGAGAGATAAATGGCTCATTATTTATACATACCCTGTGGACAATTATTCTTATAATGGGAGACATTCTATTAAAAAAAGGTTGCATAAAGTTGGCCTTTAATGGAGCTGATGTGATCAATAATACCACCTCAGTTCTAAAATTCATTTAGGTAATCAACAACTCAATAGCCAGAGTTGTGATACAGGATAGAACTGCCATAGATTTCCTCTTTGGAGGACAAGATGAAGGCTGTAATCACTGATGTCCCTGCTTGTACCTGGAGAACAATTGTGGACCAAGTAGACAGGTCAGTGCAGGTTTTTAAGAAAATTACCTATATTTCTAGGATAAACTCTGATGATTTGTGTAATTCATTCAGCTGATTGATTCTAGCTGCAGATAATGTCAGTACTACAGATTGGGTGCCTCCTGCGACTTGGATTCCTGGTGATATATCCTTTTATTCTTTTACTGAAGTATAGTTGACTTACACCATTACATTAGTTTCAGATGCACATCACAGTGATATTTTTATGTATCAGACACCAAAGTTATCAGAGTATTGCTGACTATTTTTACCAGAGCTGTACATTATATCCTTGTAACTTTTTTTTTAAATTTTATAAGTAGTAGTTTGTAATTCTTAAGCCTCTTAACCGATTTCACCTAATTCTTTCACCTCCTTCATTCAGCATGGTAATATTTAAAATGCCTTTTGAAAGGAAGAAACCAACAACCTAGGATACTGTCCCTGGTCAGATTATCATTAAGAATTCCAGGTAAGCAAACTCTAAAGGAATTCATCACCATTAAGTCACTTTACAAGAAATGTTAAAGGGTCTTATTTAAACAAAAAAGGTCATAGCTAGAAATAGGAAAATATATGAAAGAAAAAATTCTTACTAATAAAGGCAAATACACAGTAAACTCAATGGACCAACCACTTAAAAAGCTAGTATGAAGGTTAAAAGACCTAAAGCCCCATAAAATCAACTATGTATACATAACTCAGTCTTGGTGACCCCATGGACTATAGCACCTACGTATAGTCGATTTGATGGGGTTTTTTGGTCTTTCAATCTTCACACTAGCAATAAATAGCTAAGGAATATACACAATTAAGGGTATGATGTCAAAAACAAAATGTGGAAGAGGGAGTAAAAAATGTAGAGCTTTTAGAATGTGTTTGAACGTAAGTGACCATAAGCTTAAAAAAATAATTTTACACCTTACAGTAAACACAAACCAAAACCTACAATAAATATGTAAAAACTAAAGAAAAAGGTACTCAAACATAATGCTGCAAGAGGAAAAAAAAAAAAAAAATCAAGCCACAAGAGTAGAGACTAAAAGAAGAAAGGCCTGAAGTTTCCACTGAGAAAACAGCTGATAGGCAAATGGAGATTCCCTTATACATGACTCATTGTTTTTCTCTTATTGATTTCAAAATTATTTAACTTTTGCCATTTTAAGTACAACACATTTTGGTGTGGATCTCTTCAGATCCATCTTCTTTGGGACTTTTTGTGACCTGGACTAGACATCTTTTTTCTTCCCCAGGATAAGGAAATTTTCAGCCATTAGTTTTTCAAATAAATTTTCTGCCTCTTTCTGTCCCTCTTCTCTTTTCGAGACCCCTATAACGTGAATACTAAAAGGCTTGATGTTGACTCAGAGGTCCGTAAACTATCTTCATTTCTAAAACTGTTTATATTTTGTTGTTCTGATAGAATATTATCAGAATACACCCAGACTTCTATGAAGATGCATGACATAACATGTATTTTCTACATCACTTAATCTGCTGTGGATTCTACCTAGTGTATTTGTCTTTTCTTGTATTGCATTTTTTTCAGCTCTGTTTGATTATTTTTATTTCTGACTCTAAGTTCTCATCATGTTCCTCCATTCTCTGCCAAATTCAGTGGGCATTTATTTGTATCGCTGTTCCTTTAAATTCTTTATCAGATAAATTATTTAACATCATTTCACTAGGGTTTTATCTAGTTAGAACTAATTCTTTGGCTTCTCATTTTGTTGACTCTCTGTGTTTGTTCCTATAAGGTGAACTAGAAGGCAATGGCAGCCCACTCCAGTACTCTTGCCTGGAAAATCCCATGGACGGAGGAACCTGGTAGGCTGCAGTCTATGGAGTCGCTAAGAGTCAGGCACAACTGAGCGACTTCACTTTCACTTTTCACTTCATGCATTGGAGAAGGAAATGGCAACCCACTCCAGAGTTCTTGCCTGGAGAATCCCAGGGACGGGGGAGCCTGGTGGGCTGCCATCTATGGGGTCGCACAGAGTTGGACACGACCGAAGTGACTTAGCAGCAGCAGCAGCAGCACCTCTTCTGGACTTGAAGATGTAGCCTTGTGTAGGAGCATTCCTGTGCAGACTGAGTATCCCTGGTGGCTTTGGCAGGAGGCAGGAGGCAGGAGCCTGGGGCTTGAGATGGAAACAATCTGGGGATTTTCTTGACCTGGCTTTTTTCCAAAGTAAGGTGAGTCTACCTTGGCAGAAGGGGTAGAACCAGAGTCTGGTGCAGGCTAGAGTTTTCCCAGGGTGTCATGGGGCCCACAGCCTTGCCAGAAGGGCTGGAGCTGGATCAAGTTGTGGGCCACGGGGCTGCTAGGATGGTCTTGGCAGACTGTCTAGAGCACCAAGCTCTTCTCAACCTGTAGCCTCTACATCAGGACTCACTGAGTAAGTTTGTGTGTGGCCACTTTACAAGCAGCATCTCAGTTTTCTATAGCCTTAGGCTCTTCTGGACCTTAGCTTCACTGTATTTCAAAGCCAGTTATGGTGGTTCCTCTTTCTGGTGCCAGATCCCAGGGCTGGGGTGTCCAGTATTGGGCTTACACCATTGCTCCTAAAGGGGAACTCTGAGTTTGTGATATGCCTTCCATTTTGTGGGTCAGCACACTGTGGGTGTGAGTCCTGACTAGATTCCGTCTCTTCCCCTACCTGTTTCAATGTGGATTTTCTTTACACTCTCAGTTACAAAAGATCTATCCTGCTATCTTCAGGTCAATCTCAGAGTTGTTCTCTACATAGTTTTGGTGTGTCCATGGGAAGATGTGAGCTCCAAATCTTCTCTCTCCACCGTCTTGATCTCACCTATAATGGCAAGCTTAATTAAATGAAACATGAAGCAAATTAATGGACTTTGTCCTGATCTATGTTGTTCAGATCACTGAGAATGAAAAACAGAATGATACTCAGGGGAAAACTTGCCAGAAGCCAAGATGGGTACCAGTGTGGGACAGATACTGCTGGGAGGGGATTCTCTAGGGACCTCTTGCATTTTTGTGTGTCTTATAAAAGAATTTTCAGTCGTTTATTCTGATCTGTTTAAAGATGTTTGTAGAGAGAACAATATTGAAGATATAGTGTTTTCCCCCAGAGCAAAGATAAAACACATTCTTACTCTCAAATATAATGATGATAAAAATTTCCTACTGGAGCAAAGGACAGGCATGCTTATTTCCTATTAAAAAATATTAGGGCTCTAATCACAGTTTCTGTACTGTAAAACAATCTACAACATGTGCAAACGCTTTCTGTCCCTCTTCACATAAACATGTGGGAACTGGGATTTGGACTCACAGAACAAAAAGAAAAAAATGAGGCAACTACTCTAGCTGCCACTATTACTACTAGTGGTTCAGTTCTTTTCTGAACCAGGAGTCTAATCTATCAGCATCCATAAAAATGTGGGAGGTTAACTTGTTAGTTTGCAAGAAGAATAAAATCACAGAACCTTTAGAATCCTTGATGGTAAGGAAAGGGGAAACACTGTACATAAGTAGCTAATCAATTTTCTAGTACAATGAGTAACTTAATATTGAAAGCTGTTAGATATGCCCATCTGAGCTACTTAAAATCTTAAAAGATGATGCTGTCAAAGTGCTGCACTATATATGTTAGCAAATCTGGAAAACAACTCATGCTTAATGTATGCTGACAGGGTGACTAGTGAAATTTTTCAATAAACTATTACTGTGAAATAGTTCTTTTTTTTGGCTACAGTTACCAACATAATACCATAAAACAGTGACTACCAAGTATAATTGGATGGGTCCCCCCTAAAATTAATAGCTAATTCTATTTTTTTTAATGCAACAGATGCCAATCAAAACAACCATTCTCACAAACTGACTCAATTTTTTGGTTGACTTTCTATCCAGTATATGTCAGTAGTGATCTTGCTGAGCTGATAAAGCTAGTTTTCTCTATTTCTTTCTAAAGTTATTTTCTTTCCCCTTAACTTTTACTTGTTTTATTTTTTTTGATATTATTTTCTCTTATCATTTACTATTTATTTATAGATATCATCTAGGTAAAATGTTTATCTCAGAGTAAAGGGAAATTGAATGCAATAAAGAATGTGACAGTATCTAAACTATTTATAATGTTCTTTGGTTGCTTTGCTGAATTTTTTAATGACATCAGTTTTGGATTTTAGGTATTGTGACACATGTTAATAAAATTCTGTGTCTAGCTATGAAGTTTTTGCACACTAGTGCTACTATATATTAGGAGAAGGCAATGGCAACCCACTCCAGTACTCTTGCCTGGAAAATTCCATAGGCGGAGGAGCCTGGTAGGCTGTCCATGGGGTCGCTAAGGGTCAGACACTACTGAGCGACTTCACTTTCACTTTTCACTTTCATGCATTGGGAAGGAAATGGCAACCCACTCCAGTATTCTTGCCTGGAGAATCCCAGGGACGGGGGAACCTGGTGGGCTGCCATCTTTGGGGCCGCAAAGAGTCGGACACAACTGAAGCAATTTAGCAGCAGCAGCAGCAGTAGCAGCTACTATAGTAATCCGTAAAATGGCATAATGGGTTCCAGGGAGAACATAAGTTCTATATATTAAATTCATCAAAATTTTCTCTTTAAGCCAATCTTAATAAGGAGATTAACTCTTTCAGAAGACTTTTGAGATATCTGTATTTAAATGTCAAGTCACACTGCTAACTGAAAGCTTGTATGGGCATCCCAGAATTAAAAGGAACAGCTCAAGTGAATAAGCACTTTGCCTCAATAAGGACCGATAATGACTCCAGCTATAAAAAAAAGTAAGAAGAGGGAACCCCTGCCTATATTTTGTTTCTAATGGAATATTTGAGTGACAGGATTGCACATTGTCACAATAATGCAAACGTTGCCCTGTACTCATTGACCTTAATCCAAGCACTCCATAATGAACCTCCTTTTCAGTTTGATTATTCCATTAGCTGTATTTGAAGCTTGTTAGTTCAAATACTGTTGATTGCCTTCAGCTGTGCTTTAGTTGTTTGATACTATACAGTTTTATTTTTTGCTCAAAAGGAGTTCTTTATTATTATAGGTTAAAAAAAGTTCATCCAATTTTTGTTTTCCAGTTAGGACCAATAATATTCCAAAAACGGATAAAGTAAAATAAGATTATAATGCTGCGTGTGTGTATGTGTGTGTGTTTGTGTGTGTGTGTGTGTGCGTATGTGTGTGTTAGTTTCTCAGTCATATCTGCTTCTTTGTGACTCCATGGATTGTAGCTTATCAAGCTCCTTTTTCCATGGAATTCTCCGGGCAAGCAAACTGGAGTGGATAGCCAACCCTTTCTCTAGGGGCTATCCCCAACCCAGGGATCAAATCTGGGTCTCCTGCATTGAAGACAGATTGTTTTTATCATCTAAATCACCAGGAAAACCCCCATAGTGCTATATATTGCAAGTTAATTATGATGTGTGTGTGTGTGTGTGTGTGTGTGTGTGTGTGTGCATACAGAGAGAGAGAGAATATGGTCAACTAAATCCATAAACTATATCATAATTGTGATTCTAAAAATATTGTATGCCCTGAGGATTCATGTCTTTTTTTTTTTTTTTTTTGTTTAATGCTTATTCCATTTCACAGCACTGCATTGGTTCTGCCATACATTGACATGAATCAGCCACAGGTGTGGACGATCTCCCCATGTTAAAGCCCCCTCCCTCCTCCCT